>CM076584.1:242481460-242705207 GCA_034641835.2 Pinus albicaulis | reverse complement strand
GATCCACATTGAAGATTGGGTGCAGACCAAGGAATGGTGGAATACTGAGCTCGAAGGCATTGTTCCCTATAGCCTTGGTGATGGTGTATGGCCCGTATCGGAGCGGGCGAAGCTTGCGGTGGGGTCCAGTGAGGCGCTCCTTCTGCAAATGTAGCCATACTTTGTCGCCCACCTGGAAGTTGTGTGGCACCCGGTGTTGATCATGGCGTTGCTTGTACTTGGCATTGGCTCTGTCCAATATATCATGAACCTGTTGGCGGATGTGTTGAATGCGCTCGATGAAGCTATTGGCTTTGTCAACTTCAGACTGGACATGAGCTGAATTGGCCTGAGCAGCTGCAAATGGCATGGCTACGTCAATGGGACATAGTGGCTGGAATCCCAAGCCCACCTGAAAGGGGCTATGGCCGATTGAACTGTGGAGAGCCCAATTATAACTATGTTGTACATAGGGGAGGCTCTCGTCCCATGTGCGTGGATGCTTTGAATTGTACATGCGCAGAATGTGTACAATCATTCTGTTGACGACCTCTGTCCGGCCATCTGTTTGGGGATGGAAAGCTGTGGACTTGGTGAGCTTGGTATCCAACATCGACCAGAGGCTGGACCAAAATGTGCTGAGGAACCTGCTATCCCGATCTGATATGATAGACTGTGGGATCCCAAAGTGCACTCACACTCGTTCAAAGAAGAGTTTAGCAGTGGCTTCTGCTGTGATATTCTTCTTGCAGGCCGCCATAATGGCCATCTTCGAGAATCTGTCGACGACCACAAAAACACAGTCATTTCCCTGCTTAGTAGAAGGCAGGCCCGACATGTAATCCATGGAGATGGATTCCCAAGGTCGATTAGGGGTAGGTAGAGGAGTATATAGGCCTTGCTTCTTGATGGTCGGTTTGGCAATGGCACAAGCAGTGCAGGATCTGATGTGCTTCTCGACATCCTTTCGAAGGTTCGGCCAATAGAAATACTTCTACAGGATTGCTACTGTTTTCTCGACCCCGAAATGCCCAGCGACTCGGCTGTAGTGTGCTTCCCATATCTTCTTGGCACGCTCGCTTGAAGGAACACAAAGGTGTCCCATGTGACATAAAAGTGCATCTTGGAGGTGAAAATTTGGAACTTGCGCACCCCCCAAGAGTGCCTTGTAAGTTTGGCCGAATTCTGGGTCACTCTCATAGAGAAGCGGCCAATCAGAAGTCTCGTGCCCATAAGAGTTGAGCACAGTGGTGAGCGCCACGATCGGTGGTCGGCTGAGGCAGTCTGCAACATGATTGGTGCTACCCTTCTTGTACTTGATGTTCAAATGAAACTGTTGCAGATATGTGGACCACTTCTGATGGCGATCATTATGCAACTTCCCTTGTGTCTGTACGAACTGCAAGGGCCGGTGGTCTGTGTGGATGATTGTTTCCTTCCCCAAAATGTAATGCTTCCATTTTCGACAAGCTTGCACAATGGAATACATTTCTTTGTCATAAGTGGGATACTTGAGAACTGTGTCAGACAATGTCTCACTTTGAAATGCCACTGGATGTCCCTGTTGAGTAATAACTGCCCCAATAGCATAGTTAGAGGCATCTGTCTCGATCTCAAATGGTTGTTGTAAGTCTGGTAAAGTGAGCACTGGGGCAGAACAGAGGCGATTTTTCAATTTTGTGAACGCCTTCTGTTGAGGTTCCGACCAAAAGAATTTTGCTCTCACTCCTCCCTTGGTGACTTGACTCAAGGGCCAAGTGATATGAGAGAATCCCAACACGAACCTTCGGTAGAAATTAGCAAGACCCAGAAAGCTGCGAAGCTCTGTTATAGTGGTTGGGGCTGGCCAATCCCGAATGACTTGGATCTTGGCTGGAACCACATGCACCCCCCTTTCATCAATAATGTATCCCAGATATTGAACCTGGGTCATGCCAAAAGTTCACTTCTCCAAATTGGCACACAACTTGTGTTGCCGCAGTGTTTGGAGGACTTGTCGGATGTGGTGAAGGTGCTCTTCCCAAGTCTGGCTGAAGATCAGAATATCATCCAAGTACACCACTACAAATGAGTTGGTGAATGGTCGCAAGATGTCATCCATCATCCTCATGAAGGTGGCGGGAGCATTTGTCAACCCGAAAGGCATGATCAGCCATTCGAAAAGGCCTTCCTTGGCTTTGAAGGCAGTCTTCCACACATCGGAGGGTTCAATTGGTACCTGGTGATACCCAGACTTCAGGTCGATCTTGCTGAAATATTTTGCACCTTTGAGTTGGTCCAGAAGGTCATCAATCCGTGGGATTGGGTACTTATTCCGGACAGTGATCTTGTTCAGCGCCCGATAGTCAATACAGAGTCTCCACGTCCCATCCTTCTTCTGTACCAACACGATCGGGCTCCCACAGGGCGATGAACTTGGTCCGATGTGACCTTTCTGCAACAGCTCCTGAATCTGCCTCTTGATTTCATCATTTTCCAGAACAGAGCGTCGATAGATCGGTCCATTGGGTAGTGGCGCACCTGGGGTCAGATCAATCGGGTGCTTGACCTGGCAGTGCAGAGGAACCCCTGTGGGTGAGGTGAAGATGTCCTCGTACTCCTCCACGACCTTATCCATTTGTTGTTGTCATGCAGAGGGGCCCTGTCTGGAGGTCGTGGCCACAGTCTTCTTCTTGCCCTGGGGGCGGATCATCAGGAAAACGAATTTCCTGTTTTGGGAAATGAGCTTACTGCATTGTTTTGCAGTAACCAAAGAGATAGTCGTAGGAGGTGGTACCTCTGGTATCCTGTACAACTTATTTCCCAAAGTAATAATAACAGCACGAGGTCAAGACTCATACACATCATGACGCTTCCACAAGTATGGTTGTCCTAATAATACATCAGAAACATCAATAGGAGCAACGTCACATAATACCTCATCCGTGAAGGGCTTGATGCTATAGGGAAGGCGACACTGCCGACTGACGCGGAGATCTCGTCCTTGGTGAAGCCACCCGATGGTGTATGGATGTGGGTGAGCTGTGGTCAGCAAGCCCAACCGCTTCACGGTGTCTGCTGAAATGAGGTTCTTTTGGCTCCCATTGTCGACAATGAACTGTACCGGGGAGCCCTTTACCCACATCTGGGAGTGGAAGAGACGTTCCTCCTCCTCTGGATCTTCCGGTTCCTCCTTCTAGATCTTTGTAGTGGCAACAGTGGCGTTGGGATCCGCATCAATAATATGTTTCCCTTTTTCGTTCCCCTTTTCAGGTTCTAATTCGGAGTCAGAGCATCCATCTGAATCAGAAGCCCTCATCTCGGCCACTAGCGATTTCTTGGCCCGACACTCACTTGTGTTGTGAGTGGAGCTCTTATGGAACTCACACCACTTTCCCGTGTCCTTCTTTGGCTTTGCGGTGTTGTTCTTTTCTTGTGGCTTCGATGAGTTGTCTTTAGCCGCCATGCCTTGGCTCTGTCCTTTGTTCTATGGTTTGGAAGCACCTTTCCCTTGCTTTTGATTCGCAGATCCAAAGTCTCGCTTCTTCTGCTTGAATTTCTGCTCAATCTTGGCAGCATACCGGTATGCCGTACCAAGCGAGGAGATGTCGAGGAACTCCATTTCCTCCTGAATGTATCTGTGCAGACAAATGCGATACTTTAGCACCAAATGTTTCTCTGAATCTTTGATACCCAACTTTGTGCGCAGGGTATGGAACAGATTCGTCAGCTCATGCACATCTTGATCCCTTTGTTGTCGCAGCGTGGTCCATTGTATGTACTTGTCCTCATAGCTCCCCACGGGATAGTACCGTTCCTTGACGGCGTCTCGGAAAGAATTCCAAGTTGGTACGGCCGAGAACAAAGAGGGTTCTGTCTGGTCCTTGTTCTCACAGTAGGTTTCCCACCAGTCCTTAACATGGGGGGTAGCTTTGAGGAGTGCAAAAATAATCTTCTCCCGGTCTGAAAAGTCATGAACCGAGAAATATCCTTCTAACAGATTCAAACATCTATCTATGGCATCTGCGTCTATTTGACTTTCAAATATGGGAATGTAAAAATTTACTTGTACCTTAAAAGGAGTCACGCCTCCAGAGTCGCTGCTGGATGCAGATGCGCCGTTGGTGGGTAGCCGTTGAAGGATCTGAGCAAAGTTATCCATCATCGCGTTCCTTTTTTTTCGAGGGCCTCCTCGAGCAATATTTTGATAGGATCTCCTTCTCCCTCATCTTTCTTTTCATCCCCCATGGGCATCCGTCGAGGTTTGCGAGGTTGATCTTGCAAAGGTTCCACCAGATCAAGCCCTAGCTCCTTATACCTCAACCTCATTGGGGACATGCAAAGAAGGATCGAGAAAAAGCAGACCGCTCTAATACCACTGATCCGATATGTATGCATCCTGATGGAGGATAATTGAAATCCATAAGAAACCCTATGAGGGGATTAATGGTACTCTGTATGTGGTTCGAGGAACCAATGCTAATACGGTCGACTGTGTATCCCAAAATGGTAGACAGTGGAGTTATATACATTCATTGAATATAATACTGAAGGTAAATTGGGATCAATGTTGGGGATTGATCTCAGAATTTTCTGTGCCTTTACTGAATTGAGCAAGTATAATATATGAACGTGTTCTTGATGAAGGAATTGTGAATTCCTGCAACCAACACGGAACTTGGTGACTCGAACTTTCAATGGAACAACTCTTTGGAATTACGAGCAGTCCGAAAGGATTTCATTGGAGCTGTATAACAGTAATCGTGGTTATATGAACTAATAACGTGGAGAAACGAATTAGCGAAAGTACGCTAACGGAACCTGGAGTAGAGGGGCGGAACCTTGTGAATGAACAGTGAACATGGTTTAGGCTGGAAGTGGTTTTTATCGCACCACTCTCGACGAGCAAGCGGTATTCAAGAGGTGGGGAGCGATTCCCTAGAACGGGCGACACGCATCCCTGTACGACTCCAAAAAACCACTTATCACTGCGCGCCATCGCGCGTTATCGTTCGACCCAGGATGCCCAGTGATATTGATACATACCGTTGATTTAGGAAGATGCCATCGGATGGTGGCTGTGTTCGGAAGGTGCGCGAAGGATAACACAAGTACGACATGCCATCGAGCGTTATTTCTCATGCAAGTTTCCCAAGCGATATCCGTCGGATTGGATGTTGCGGCACGATGGAACGTGAGCCCTTCGATCAGGTCGATTGTTAGCGCTGGGCCCCAGTTTAATCTATATTTCTCGTTGATTAAAGTTCTATTATATATTTTAAATTTCCAAAGGTTGTGGATAATGTTTATTTATCAAATTCTACGAATTTGATAAACAAAATTTCAATAAAAGAAGGAATACCATCAGCGGTTGGATAGTTTTGACTCATGGTTTTACTAAAGGCAAAAAATATATAAGGAGAAGATGATTATTGTACAAGGCATGCATGCGTAAGGGTGGTGAATGAATAAATTTCTCTAAGGAATATCTGCATGAACGAACTCTGTTCTTAATTGATAAATCTGAATTTATGATGCACCCATGAATATAATGATTTGATGATGATGAATCTCTGGTTTGATCGACTCACGAAATCATGAAGAACTGGTGCGAGTCTACAGAAGAAAATGAATAAATCTGGTGGCCTGCAAGGTATGTTGTGTGGAAGCCGTTTGATCCAGTATGAAAATTAATGAAACGTGGTCCATAGTGGTGCTGAGGGTCGAAGCCTTCAGTGAGGGGGTTGGAGCTCCCTTCCAGGAGAGGCTGGTAAATGAGAGCAGGGGGTTGTAGCTCCCTTCTAGGAGAGGCTAGTAAATGAGAGAAGGTTGCAGCCTTCTGCAGGTGGGTGCTTGCGTGCTGGTATGAGTCTGTGCCAGTACAAATTGTAAGAAGTTTTCTCTATAATAAATATTGAGGACAGAGATGACAGCAGCGGTGGTTTTCTCCCAAATTGGGTTTCCACCTTAAATACTAGTGTTCATGTGTGTTTCTTATGTGTGATGGTTTATTCTGTTACTGCTGCACATGCTTACTGCTTACTAAACATCTGATGAATGAATGATGCAATGATCTAAGTTAAGAATTAAATGTATAATAAGATCTCTGGACATATGCAATTTTTCTTAAGGATATCTACAGTTATATGCGAGTTGGTTCAATAAAGTAACGTATGGGTTTAAGAGAAACAAAAAGTGAAAACTTTTTCAGTCAGCTCTAAATACTGATTCACCCCCCCCTCTCAGTATTTTTCCCAACAGAATATTTACCAAATCTCATCCTGAACGAAATCCTCCTGGAATAGTTGACAATCCAGAGAAAATCCTAAGAAAAACCCCTAGAACTAAGTGTTAAACTAGTAGCAAATCCCTTCATAGAGCAAGTTCCCTCCTTGGTAACCTTGTAACCTTGTAGGACATCCAATTTGATCTACATTTTGAACAAAGCCTATTCAGGACCAAATATCAGAATTGGACAACCCAGAAAGTTTTTGACCCATATATCCTACAACAGAGTCCAGTCGAGGAAGTCTCCACATCCACCCAAGTTGACCTTTAGCTTCTCCAACTTTAAATTCCTTCAAGATCTGATAGCAGGACTCACCTGAACTGTCAATGATGCTTACCATCAACAATATATAGAATTATCTCCTTTGAATACAACAACTCCCTTTGTTATTTCCAAGTCCGTTCATCCTCATTCAACCTGTTCAGGTGTGTCTACAACCCCTGCCATTTCCTTGAACATTCCCCACCTGAGTGTCCAAACCCCTACACATATACCCACTATTCACCTTCCCCCACTTAATGCTCTACCTCCCCTTTTCAACCCTCCTCTTTTCAATCTCCCTTGGGTTCCCCCACCACCAATCATGGCAGCCAAATATTCTCCATTGGTGCTGCCACCACCTATGATACCCATGCCACAGGATTATCAATCCAAGTTTCAACAATTTTATGGGACTGGTCCCACAACTACTCAACAAAATTTTGATAGAATGAATGATTTTTTCTACCTTCAAGAGATAGATGATGAAAGTGTCAAGTTGAGGATGTTTTATCAAAGTTTGGGAGGAGAAGTGAGAAAATGGTTTAAAGGCTTGAATCCCGATAGTATCTATGATCTTCCTGATTTCACCATCTTTTCATCAATATATGGGAAGTTAAAAAAAAAATCCTCTTCAAATTTTGTTAGAATATGAAGACATCAAGAGAAATACTGGAGAAAGCATCCAAGACTACTACAATAGGTTCAACAGTTTATATAACACACTTCCTGATCACATGAAACCCCCACAAGGCCTAGCCTTAGTAAGTTCCCAAATGGTTTTGATCAAGAAATGGCTTATCAACCCAGAGAAAGAGATCATGCTACATTGGAAGAAATGTAGAGAGATGTATTAAGTGTACAAGCCAACCTACTTGCAAAAAGGGCTAGAATGAGAACCGAGAAGAGATTTACTATAAGGGAAGAACCAAAAACTTCCACATTTGATGTCAAAATTGATAACCTGGTTAGAACTATGGAGAGAATGATGGAGAGGATCAGCCTGAATGAATGAGCTATTCCTAGGGAAAATCAGCCAGCTCCTCAAAACAAAAGTCAAAACCTTAGAATAAACCCCCCTCAAATAATACAGAGATAAAAAAGAGGCCCTAAACAGAAAATTAGGTCTCCATTCCAAGAGAATTATGCTGATGTAGATGAGGGAGTGGTCAAAGAATTAGAATAAAATCATATTCGTCTAATGGGAATTAATGAAGAGGATTATGTTTTCCTTACTGAAGAAGAGCAAGGTTTATTTTCTTTGACTCAAACTAAAGTAGAATCTGAAGAGTCTGAGGATTTTAAGCAAGGATTTGAGAATGCCATCATGGAGGTGCACATACAATATAACCTTAGAAGCAATAAAAACTCTTATAGCTCCAAGAAAAGGAATACTGAAAACCCTACCAAAAAGGTCTATGAAACTTATCCCAAGAAAACGACAGAAAGTTCAAAGAAAGTTTTAAGCATCTCAGGAAAGAATAATATAGAAAAAAACACTAGTAAACCAGTTGTAAGCCCTGTCAAAACCGCTCAAGCTAATATCCCCAATAAAATTCAACAAGCTAATATTACTACAAAATAGTGACTGAGAAGACTGATTGTTCAAATTTGCTAAAAATACAGACACCATTCAGCATTGAGAATGAAATTGCTAAATTAAAAATCTCAATTCCTCTCACTGAATAGGTAAATAAGGATGTATATAGGTCTGAAATCTTAAAGGTACTGAACATAGGAGAAATTACTGACATTGTCAATCTAAATGATGATAATCTTGAACTTTTGTTTGGACTAGAAGTGGATGGTAAATCCTAAGAAGGAGGTGTTCCCCGATTTTATGTCAGTCTGAATGTTCATGAAAAAATCCTCCATAATGCCTTGCTATATTCAGGTGCATCACATAATCTCATGCCAAAGGCAGTCATGGAGAAACTTGGCCTTCAAATAACCATACCCTACAAATATTTGTAATCATTTGATTCTAGCAAGGTCAAATTCCTAGGCCTCATCAAAGATCTATGTATTACGTTAGCTCAAATACTATCAAAGAGTCTAGTGATGGATATAGTAGTGGCTGACATCCCTCCTAAGTATGGCATGCTTTTATCATGCTCATGGGGATCCAAGCTACAGGGGACCCTCCAAATGGATATGACTTATGCTACCATACCTGTTTTTGGCGAAAAAAGAAGAGTGTATAGGGAAACCTTAATGAAATAGATGGTGATAAGTCAAGAGTAGCTGCATAAATACCCACTTTAATATGTCCATTCTGACCTTGACTCATTCATTCTTTACAATGATGGATACATTAATGAACGAGTGGATGGAGAATAAAAAGACCAGGATCAAGAGAAATAAGACCAAATGAAAATTGTATAACTTAAGGCTGAATCGTAACCTTTTTGGAAAATGAGCTTTGATGGATCTTGTGGCAAAGTAGGTTCAGGAGCAGGAGTGTGGGTTTGCAAACACACAGAGGGTAATTCTTACAAACTAAATTTTCAATGCACCAATAACATAACAAAATATGAAGCATTCCTTTTGGGTTTAGAATTGCTGAAAATATTAGGAGCCAAGAGAATTTATGTTCTTGGGGACTATGAGCTAGTTATTGCACAAATCAAGGGAGAATACTCAGCTAAATATCCTAGATTGAGAGCATACATGAATGGTGCCATTGACCACCTGAAAATATTTGAAGAATATGACCTTGCTGCAGTTCCAAGAAATCAAAATGTCCTTGCTAACTGTTTATCATTTTCAGCAAGCACTTGTCAATCACCTCACCCCATCAAGAAATACACAATGTAGGTTAAACATCACCCAGAAGTCCCTGATAAAATGAGATATTGTCAAGTATTTGGTAATTACAAACAAACTAAGAATTTCTTGCAATCAAGAGGTGAGTTTGAAGATTACAACTTGGACCTAGATTATGAAGAAGACCGTCCCACTGAAGAACAAAAGAGTATGGATGAACCACCTCATGATTCTAGTATTAATATTTTAGCAAATGAAAATTTACATGGAACAGAGATACATAAAGACCCATAAAAAGAGGAATTTGAAATACTCCAATTCAAAGATAACATCCTGCCTAGAGGACTGGTCCCTTTAGAGGAACTGTTTGATTTCAATGATGTGGCCAAGAAACCAAAGATAGAACCTGTTGTGGATCATCTGCATATCCTTTTTGTGTTTTATTTTGAAAATAAAAAATAGCAAAAAAATCTGAAAATTTCAAAAAAAAGCATATGCTATAGTATAATGCTTTTATACTATATCATAAAAAAATGAAATGTGTTGACGAGCTTGCTACAAATTGAAGTTTATTACTAAGATCTTTTTGAATGTATGGTATGTATGCATCATGTTTAAAGTTCGAACAACTTCCCAAGCGGAAGTAGCGATCGGTGAAGAGTGAAACCGGACGAGTCAATGCGGGGACGCAATAAGCTCGTAAATTACTTTATGCTAAGCCCCCAGAGTTGACTGGTTTGACCATGAGTAAGCCATGATCGACGGCTGGGATTCATTGCGGGGGGTGCCATGCGAAGTTCACCGCCGTACTCCAGGACCCCCCGCAGTGACGTCATCAATCAAGGTGGAATAACAGATGTCATCCTCTTTCAACGGCTTTTTACACGTCGTTTCAACATTTATTACGGGTTTTGCAGTTGTTAAAAGGTTCTTTTGTCTCATTCTCATTTGTTTGTGATTGCTTTTTCCCTCCTCGCCACCTTTTCGTTGACTCACTTCCCCCCGAATTGTCTCCATTGTCTGTCAGCCATGGAAAAACGAGTCTCTCAAGCTGGTTCATCAAGCCTCAATTCCCTTCTGGACAGTGAAAAAGATGTCCAAGATACCATGTCATCTGTCAATCATCCCTTATTTTATCACCAAGTGACCCTAAACGCTGAGAAATCCCCAGTGTTTTCCGCCATGAAGAATTCCGATGTCTTGTCTACCTGTATCCCAAAAGCCCACTTTTTTCCCGAGTTCATCTCAGGGCTGGTCTCTTCAATGTACCCTGGTAAGTGTTTCATAATGAACTCGCAGGGAGAAAATGTTCTGCAGGTATCGACACAATTAATTCGACAAGCATTTTGTTTTCCCGAGGATGAGTCAACCCTGCAATTTTCTGAAGATTCATTGACTCGTTATTTTGAAGACCTTTCAAATGAAGAATTTAGTCTGTGTATGTCATACTTGAGATCAAATTCAGAGGAGGTTCGGCTTGAAGGAGAAGAATTTAGTTTGGAAGCGTTCGATGCTGAGTATAGACCAATTCTAAGTTGCATTGCAGAGATTTTGGGCAAAGACAACGACCAGACAGTTGATAAATCAGTCTTGGGAATGTACGCGCTCATGTTGAAGCCAGGGGTTGTTCTCGACATTCCATCTTTCTGGAATGAGATTGTAAATTCTCAGCTGATGGCCTTTCCTCTTACAAGTTTCTTTATATTTCCATCATTGATTGTTTATTTATTTTTGTACCAGAATGTCGAGGAATTTATGAGTCTGGGATTGAATATAGTTGATGTCAATAAGAAAAAGCAATCTGTGTTATTTTGGACTGATATGACTAGAAAAGAAGGAAATGAAGCAGGGCTATTTGAGTTCGCTAGTCATTATATGTCTATTTCTTATAGAATTTTGAATGGAGTTCCTCCTCCATGTTTTTTACCAAAAGCCCGAGAGTTCCTACAGTTAGGACCACGTTGCAAATTCGGAGATTGGTTTGTGTTTGAAGAGTATTCAGAGATAAGGTTGTATGGAGCTAGTATCGAGCCCTATAGGCTCCCAACTTTTGTACCGATGCGGCTTTTCGCCTTGGAATTCATAAGAAAGAGCCTTAATGTGGATCAGGTACACTTTCTTCCCATGAAGAAAGGTTTTATGTTTAAATTGCCTATGAGTGCGGGACCTTTCGTGGTCAATATGAGGCAAGATTTTGATGAAGTTTCTAAAATTTTGGAAGAGACACATTTGCTACTAGGAGAAAAATGGTCTTATGATCCGCATGGAGTAATTTCCCAGAGAAGAATTGAGAATGGATATTCTGTGTTTTCTCATGTAAGAAGACCTGATCAAGAGAATCTGGAAAACCCAGGTGAAACAAATACATCAAAAACGAGCATTCAAATGCCTGTTATTACTAAAAGGGCAAGTAAAAGAGGTAGGGAAGATGTTGTTGAAGTAGATGATGAAGAGCCCAGGGAAGAAAAGAGAACCAAATTGGCTGAAGATCATTCTTCCAACTCGCCTAGTTTTACCTTTCATGTCAATGAAGAACAAAATGTCCCCTCGTCTCCTAGAGGACATGAACTTTACTCAGAGAAGATACCTTCAGTCAAACAAATATTTACACAGATTGAAGAAAGAAATCAGAGGATAAAAGCTAATGTAGAAGCTCAGGCAGAGCATCACATAGCTGCCGATCAGACCAAGTTATTTATTGTAATGGACCTTGAAAAGGATCAATTCAGGATGGCTCTGACACATCCAACTGGGATGTCCCTTGGATCTTCGAGCAGTTTTAATGAGGTAAACATCACTATGGATGTTAAAAATATCCCAATCTGGGATAAAATGAATCTTCATATGCAGACTGGGCAGTTAATTGTAAATGATTTAACCAAAACTAATGCCACATCAGTTAAGGCTAAGAACATGCTTGCAAAAGTTATTAAACAGTTCAAGATGGAGAAGGCTAATTCAAGGGCCTTGTCAATTCAAAATGAAGAATTAAAGAAGATCATTATGAAAATTGGTGTAGATCCTAATGATAAAGCTGCGATTCAAAAGCTCATGAAAAGTTCAGAAGTAGAGATATCCTCATTGAGGAAAAAGCTAAAGTTACCAGCTGCTGAGCATTCAATGGCTGCTGAAGTAGCAAAGGTGGAGAAAGAAAAAGAGGAGCTGCATCAGCAATTGTTGCAGAAGGATGAAGAATTGACTAAAGTAAAACAGACTGCTATTTCATTACAGATCCATATTGAAAATCATACTTGCACTTTTGTTTTTACAGGTGATGCTAATTCTGATCCCCAAGCATAGATTGCACAGCTCAGCACAGAGATAAAGATGGAAGAAGGAGATCTTAAGCGAGCTCAATCAGAGTTAGAAACGTCCACCAAGGTCATACAGACACTAGAAAATGAAGTGAAGGTGAATAAGCAGAGATTTCACAATGTTGAGGTTGAGATTAAGGAGCTTAAAGAGAAGTTAAAAGGTAATATTTCCCTTATGAAAGCTAAAGACATCATTTGGGGTGAGATTATTTCAGAGATGAAGTCAAATTGGAATTCCCTGAATATAGTTGCTCAAGAGAAAAGCCTCATCTCAGAGCATGAAAAGGAGATATTATCTGAAAAGCAGACGGCCATTAAAAGAGAAAATTGGGCTAAGAAGTTTATGAATTTTATCAATTCCAAATCAGACGAAGAATTGGAAGATATTGGAATACAAGACATATATTTTTATGCTGAGGAAATTAATAAGATGATAATTAAGAATGATCTTCGGAAGGTTGCAGAGAAAAGGTTACTGGGAATTAAAGAGGCGGTAAAGAATTTTGATATATCATTTGACAAATTGACCAGAACAGGTTTGCCTTCATGCTGGACTGAGAAAGGAGATATCATGCCGTGGAAGTTTTATGAAGATCAGTTAACATTTGCAAAAAGTAGGGCAGATAATAGGCACGAAAAGACACAGATCTTGAAAGGAGAAACTGTGTTTAACTTTCTACATAGGCATTTCAATCTGTTATGGATGGTGAAGACCCTCTTTACAGGAAAACCTACATACAGTCAAGTTGTGGCGTTCAGAATAGAATATCAAAGTTTCAAAAATTCCTCGACAACCCGAAATGAGCTATGGAAGAAATGCAAGACATTTTCATTGGACTCAACAAAAGAGGTCCTGCGGCTCAGCAAGCCATTGATTCGGCAACCGTACAAGACACAGTTGTTCTCAGACTAGAAGTGTTCAAATTCTCATTTGATATTCCTCAAATATGTAATAGGACACCGAGGCATGTGCCACTCTGCTGATTAGTAGTCATGAGTTAGAGTTAGTTAAACTGATTTGCAAGAATCGGTTTCATTCACACCGGAAGCGTCTTTGATATTGTAAAGACAATTTCAAGAAAGATGAAGGTTTCGAGTTTTTGAACCTTGAAGCCAAATTTTGTACTGGAGAATACTGAATCAATGAAAAGTTTTGCAAGTTTCTATCATTCTGCCTATGTTGAATAGTTTCCCAGTTTTCATTATGTTTTCATGTCTTTGAATAAAATAGAGTAATTTGAAGCTGCGGGTATCTGGATACATGTGTATTTAAGAGTTAAATAAACCTTAATGGGCGCTCCTCTATTTTAACCTTATCATTGCTTACTTCTTCAGGGTTTCATAATGATAGATTTTGTTTCGGACAGCATATCAAATTGGAACCCTTTTCTTTCTTGTTTCTTCTGTTCATTCACTTCAGCATAAAAAGAGTATGGCATTGCAAAACATGCATGGATTTAATATTTGAAGATTATAATTAATGTTTGAAGGTTTATAAAACAGAGACAGTTATTATATATGTTTGTGACATAATTTAATAATGTCTTGAGCACAAATTCCTTTACACAGCAAGGAATTGTTTCTTGAGGTACAACATTAATTGGCGATGTTGCCGGGGATGAAGATTCGAAGATTTTCCCTGGGTTTTGTTTGATATTTCCTCTGGTTGTTCAGAGAGGAGGAAATAATAAGCTGTGTTGTTTTAAAATAGCTCTGGCTCCTAAGAAACCTCATACGAGGTCAGATACCTCTCAGCAAAGAGTTCTTGTTTTGTCTGATCCTGAGAAGCTTGTCTCAAAGAAGAGTCAGAAACCAAAAATAGTTGACACACCAGAAGTTACACTGCTTGCACCAGGCAGCAGTTCACGCACTCTCTCGTCCAAGAAAGTTTCCAAGAAACTCGTTTTCTCGGAAAAAGAATCCCCACCATCACCTATTCATTTTCAAGAACCTATGTTAGAAGAGCAATCTTTGGAGTTTGTGTCTTTCCCTTTTACAGAAACTCAACCCCATACAGCTGCCAGCTCTTCTGCAATCGTTCATACACCAGTTCCTATATCAGTTGTTCCACCTCATTCACCCTCATCTAAAACTGGTATTCATTTCACCCCCGCTGAAGGAGCAGTTAACCCGGGCATAAACATGGCAGTCCCTACAGCCCCTGCTTTCTTGATGAATAGATATGCACCATTAAATCTACCTCAACCACTGCATGATATGCCTCAGGAGTATCTCAAGTTACTCCCTAGATTTACTGGTGAAGATGACATAACTGTAGAACAGCACTTGCCCCTGTTTTGCACATTTGCTGAGAATTTAAATGTTGAACATTTGGACGTTGTAATGAGACTTTTTGTTCAGTCTCTAAGTGGAGAGGCAAGGAAATGGTTTAAAGGATTTCCTAATGGTACCATAAACGATTGGGATGCCCTAGAAACCCATTTCACCGAGAGATGGGGTGAAAAAAGGGACCATGGCTATTCTTTGACAGAATTCAATGCAATAAAGAAGAAATCTGATGAAAACATGAAATATTTTGTGAAGAGATTTAATAAATTGTATAATAGTTTGCCTGTTGAAATGAAACCCCCTCCTATTGGAGCAAGGGTCGTTTTTGCTGGTGCATTTGAACCAGAGTTCAGTTTCACATTGAGAGAAAGAAGGTCTCCTACTTTGGAGCAGATTCAAACTGATGCTCTGGAGATCGAGGCTAATATGTCAGCTGCTGGTAAAGTTCAAGATAAAGGAAAGGCTAAACAAGAAGCCGTAGCTCATGACCAAAGAATTGATGATATGACCAAGGTCATAAAAAATTTGTCTAATAAGGTGGTGAAGTTGGAAATAGATAGTAAGCCTGTAAGACAGAATAGAGGGGTTTTTAATCCCCAACTTAAAAAACAGGCCTTGCAAATTCTACAAAGAGAAAAGAAAGATCAAGATCAGGTGCAGGAACCTTTGTATATAGAGGCAGCTCCATCTCGTTCAGTAGATGATGATGATGAGAGAGAGGATGATGCTCGAATTTCTGTTGTGTACATGGAAGATGATGAAACAGAAGAAGAAGTTGAAGAAGAAGGAGTGGAAGAAAGTGATCTTTCGTTTGATCAAGAAGAGATGGATGATTACTGCAGACAGTTTACAGACTTCATGCAGTCTGAGTTACATAAAAAGTATGATTTGAGGTCAAAGAAGAGGCTAAGAATGCAAGAGAATGAGGAAAAATTACCAGAATCAGTGCCTGCTCCAATGGCGACTCCATTATAGAAAGACCAGACTAAGATATCAGATAAGGGGAAAAAGCCTATCAATGAAGAAAAAGAGAAGGAAAAACGGTCAGCTGAAGCTTCTCAAACGAAGGTTAGAGATTCTAATATTTTGGAGAAAGTGGTTACTGTTTCTAATCAAAGTCCAAGTTCCAAGAAAGATCAAGAAGAACCTGAAAAGTTGACCAAGCAATATCAAACTTTCAGTTTGGCAAAAGAGTTGGAAAAAGTGAAAATTCAAGTTCCTCTTCTTGAGTTAATGAAAACACCTGGTTATAAGAAGGAGATTGTTGAATTTATCAATTTATCTCAATCTGATGAAGTGGGTGATATAGTTAATCTGCAAGAAGAAAAACCAGTGGTTACATTTGGGCCTCATGTTGAAGAGGTAGATTCATCTATTCCTCCTTTTTATATATCACTTCTGTTACATGATTTTGTTTTGCATAATTGTATGCTAGATTCTGGCACATCCCACAATCTGATGCCATTGTGTGTGATGAAAGAGTTGAATTTTCAAATCACTAAGCCATACCGAGATCTTTATTCTTTTGATTCAAAAAGGGTGAAGTGTGTAGGTCTCATTAAGGATATGGTTGTTACATTGGCTCAAATCCCAACCAAAAGCATTAAGATGGATGTCGTAGTGGCAAATATTCCAGCCAGATTTGGTATGCTATTATCTAGATCGTGGGGGGCAAAGCTTGGAGGAGTTCTGAAGCTAGATTTTACATATGCCATCATTCCTGTTTTTAATGGAGAAGAAAGAAGGTTGTATAGAGAAACTAGATTTCAAAAAAATGCTACCAAGAAAGATGCAGGTAATTCACCTATTTATGGCCAAGAGAAGGATGATCTCTCTTGCTTCATGCTACATGAAGATGCAGATTTTGCTGAAGAATCACAAGGGCATCTCCCTTCAGCAATTGTACGTAAGGAGCTGCATTCAAACAAATTATGGAAGTGTTATTTTGATGATGCATTTTCTAAAGAAGGCACTAGAGCTGGCTTCATTTTTATCTCTCCGGAAGGTAACCTTGTGCCTTTTTCTTTCAAATTAGAGTTTGAGTCCACTAATAATGTAGCGGAATATGAAGCATTAATCATTAGTCTGCAGACAGCTAAGCAAATGGGAATTCAGTCTATGACTGTTTTTGAGGATTCTGAATTAATTATAAGACAGATTAAGAATTTGTGTCAAACTAAACATCCCAGGTTAAGAGCATATCGGAATGAGGTCTGGGATCTAATTGAAAATTACTTTGAACCTTTCAACCTATAGTTTGTTCCAAGGGAAGAGAATAGAATGGCAGATTCTTTAGCAATTGCAGCCAGTATATTCAAGCCTCCAATCAATCTGAGACTAAGATATGAAATTGAGATGAGATATAGACCTTCAATCCCTAACAATGTCAAACATTGGTAGGTCTTTGAGGATGATGAGCAGATTAAGTAGTTTTTGTTGATGATTGAAGATTTTGAAGATCATCAGATTGATTTGGAGACTGATGAGGATGAGTTGGCTGGTAAGACTCTGAAAAAGAAGATTGGTGGTCAGGAGATTATTCAATTGAAAAAAAAAAAAATCCAAGAGGCTTGGTGCCTCTCGAAAGACTGTTTGATGCAAATGACGTGGTAGTGAATCAGAAGAAAGAAAACCAAGATGAGAATGTAGAAGATTGTAATTTAGGAACCCAACATGAGCCTAAAATGATCAAATTATTCAAAGGAGTCCCGAAGGACTATAAAGAGAGGTACATAGATCTGTTTAAACAGTTCAAAGATGTATTTGCTTGGTCCTATGATGATTTGAAGACGTATGACAAGAGTATTATACAGCATAAAATCCCACTGAAAGATGGAATCAAACCACAGAAACAGAAGCTCAGACAAATCAATCCATTATTGTTGGCTCTGATTGAAAAGGAGGTAAAGAAATTGTTGCAAGCCAAAATAATTGTTCCTCTCAGATATTCAGATTGGGTTTCCAATCTTGTACCAGTCAGAAATAAAAATGGAGAGATAAGGCTGTGTGTGGATTTCAGGAACTTGAATAGGGCCTCATTGAAGGATAATTATCCTTTGCCGAAGATGGATTTTGTCTTGCAGAAAGTGACTGGAGCATACAGGTTATCAATGGTAGATGGTTTTTCAGGATATAACCAGGTTGCTGTGGAGAAGGAAGATCAAAAGAAGATTGCTTTCACTACACCCTAGGGAACGTTCATGTATGCCAGGATGCCTTTTGGCCTAATGAATGCAGGGGCTACATTCCAAAGAGCAATGGATATTGCGTTTGTAGGAGATAACTTTGTGGTTGTTTATCTGGACGATGTCACAATTTTTTCAGACTCTGATGAAGAACATCTACAACATTTGCAGAAAGCCTTCTTGAAGTGTAGGAAATATGGTTTATCGTTGAATCCTAAAAAATCTTTGTTCGCTCTAGAGGAGGGTAAACTGCTGGGACATATTGTTTCTAAAAAAGGAGTGAAGATTGATCCAGCGAGAGTCGAAGCAATACAGTCAATTCCATTGCCCAGAAGTAAGAAAGATATTCAGAGATTCCTTGGGAAAATTAATTTTCTGAGAAGATTTGTTCCTAATTACGCAGAGATTGTCAAGAAAATAACAGACATGTTGAAAAAGGATGCAGAGGTGAAGTGGGACAAAGAAGCGAGAGAATCTTTTCAAAGAATTAAAGAAGCCCTGAAGGAAGCACCCGTTTTAATAAGTCCAGATTATCTGAAGCCATTTCAATTTTTTTCATTTGCGTCTTCCTCAACAATTGTTGTTGTATTATTACATAGAAATGAAGAAAAATGTGAACAACCTGTAGCATATTTCAGTAAGGTGCTCCGAGATGCAGAATTGAAGTATAATATTTTGGAGAAACAAGTATATGCTCTAGTGAAAGCATTAAAAGCATTCAGAAGTTATGTTCTTCATTCCCAAATTTTAGCATATGTTCCTAATTCTGCTGTAAAAGAGGTTTTAGTACAGAGTGATGTAGACGGGAAAAGAGGCAAATGGATTGCAAAAATCCAAGAATATGACCTAGATGTTAAACCAACAAAGTTGATTAAAGGATTGGGGCTGGCAAAACTATTAACAGAATCAAATTTCCAAGCACTGGGAATTAATTTATTGGCACCTGAAAAGGAAGTCAATAAAGAAACAGGTGATGTTCAGTCTAGGTCAGCAATTAAGTACATATTTCTGTGCTCAAATTGGTACAAAGATATTGTTCATTATTTATGCTTTCTTTCTTGTCCTCCTTCAATAAACAGAGCTAAATACAGAAATTTGAAACTTAAGGCTCAACCTTATGTCATAATTGAAGCAAAGCTATATTGGAAAGATCCTGCTGGTGTGTTATTGTTATGTTTGACAGAGGAGGAAGTTCCAGAAGTAATCAAAGAATATCATGAATGCTTGTGCGGGGGTCATTACAGTTGGAAGGTAACTGCTCATAAAGTTTTCAAATCAGGTTTCTATTGGCCATCTGTTTTTTCTGATGTTTATAAAGCAGTCAGAAGTTGTCAAAAATGCCAGGTGTTTGCAGAAAAGAAAAAGTTAGCTCCTTTACCTCTTCTCCCTATTTTTGTTGAGGAACCTTTCAAACAATGGGGATTGGATTTCATTGGAGAAATCAATCCACCATCCAGTGGGAAATTTAAGTGGATCCTTACTGCTACAGATTATTTTACAAAGTGGGTGGAGGCAATCCCCACCAGGAAGGCAAATGATTTGGTTGTTATGAAATTTCTAGAAGAAAATATCTTTAGCAGATTTGGATGTCCAGTAAAGATTGTGACAGATAATGCACAAGTATTCAACTCAATCAGGTTTATTAATTTCTGTCAGACTTATAATGTGATACTGTCTCATTCTACAGCTTATCATCCATAGGGGAATGGATTGGTAGAATCTTCCAACAAAACATTGGTAAGAATTCTGAAGAAGACAATAAATGAAAACCAAAAGAACTGGGATTCCAAGCTAGTGTTTGCGCTATGGGCAACAAGGATGACCACTAGAAGATCCACTGGTAAGTCACCTTACGAGCTAGTATATGGGACTCAGGCATTATTCCCCACCCAGTTGGTGAAACCTGTGATTTCCTTCCTTCAAGATGCTTAAGCAGAACCTAATGCCATGATTATAAGAATGAATAATGTAATGGAGCTAAGTGAAAACAGAGATAAAGTTCGGGAGAATTTGCTTGCTTATCAACAGAAAATGAAAACAATATTTGACAGGAAATCAAAAGAGATCATGTTTCAGAAGGGAGACCTGGTATTGAGGTGGGATACCCGAAGGGAGGACAAAGGGAAACACGGCAAATTTGATCCCTTGTGGTATGGTCCGTTCAAAATCAATGAAGACAGGATGAATAACACTTTCATGCTGGAAAATCTTGAAGGAGAAGTACTAATATGCCTGTGAATGGGCAATATCTAAAGCATTATTTCCAGCATTAAGGGACTGTTTCACCATCATTGTATATATCCGGTGTGATCACTGTACATTTTCCATCAAGCAATGTTTGACTCCATGCCCGAAGTGAAGGCACTAATCTGCAGGTTCTTAGTGTTTCATGGTAAAAACACTATCCCCAGGTGGAGCTAGATGTTGTGGATCATCTGCATATCCTTTTCTATTTTGTCTTAAAAAGTGAAAAATAACAAAAATTTGAAATTCTGAAAATGCATATGATATAGTATAATGTTTTATGTTGTATTATAAAAAAAAAGAGTATCCTTACAAGCTCGATACAAATTAAGTTTATCACTAAACTTTATTCGAATATATGTTCGGGTGTCATGCTTAAGTTTCGAGCAGTTTCCCGAGCGGAAGTAGTGATCATTAAAGAAGATTTTTTGATGCGTAACTACGGGGGCGCAAATAGCTCGTGCATTATCCAATTCGGCACCCCCGCAGTTGACTGGTCAGCTCGCGAGTGAGCCGTGATCGACGGCTGGGATTCATTGTGGGGGGTGCCATGCGAAGTTCACCGCCGTACTCCAGGACCCCCCGCGGTGACGTCATCAATCAAGGTGGAATAACAGCTGTCATCCTCTTTCAACGGATTTTTACACTTCGTTTCGACATTTATTACGGGTTTTGCAGCTGTTAAAAGGTTCTTTTGTCTCATTCTCATTTGTTTGTGATTGCTTTTTCCCTCCTCGCCACCTTTTCGTTGACTCATTTCCCCCCGAATTTTCTCCATTGTCTGTCAGCCATGGCAAAACGAGTCTCTCAAGCTGGTTCATCAAGCCTCAATTCCCTTCTGGACAGTGAAAAAGATGTCCAAGATACCATGTCATATGTCAATCATCTCTTATTTTATCACCAAGTGACCCTAAACGCTGAGAAATCCCCAGTGTTTTCCGCTATGAAGAATTCCGGTGTCTTGTCCACTTGTATCCTAAAAGCCCACTTTTTTCCCTAGTTCATCTCATGGCTGGTCTCTTCAATGTACCCTGGTAAGTGTTTCATAATGAACTCGCAGGGAGAAAATGTTCTGCAGGTATCGACGTAATTAATTCGACAAGCATTTTGTTTTCCCGAGAATGAGTCACCCCTGCAATTTTCTGAAGATTCATTGACTCGTTATTTTGAAGACCTTTCAAATGAAGAATTTAGTTTGTGTATGTCATACTTGAGATCAAATTCAGAGGAGGTTCGGCTTGAAGGAGAAGAATTTAGTTTGGAAGCGTTCGATGCTGAGTATAGACCAATTCTAAGTTGCATTGCGGAGATTTTGGGCAAAGACAACGACCAGATAGTTGATAAATCAGTCTTGGGAATGTATGCGCTCATGTTGAAGCTAGGAGTTGTCCTCGACATTCCATCTTTCTGGCAGGAGATTGTTAATTCTCAGCTGATGGCCTTCCCTCTTACAGGTTTCTTTAGATTTCCATCATTGATTGTTTATTTATTTTTGTATCAGAATGTCGAAGAATTTATGAGTCTGGGATTGAATATAGTTGATGTAAATAAGCAAAAGCAATATTTGTTATTTTGGACTGATATGACTAGAAAAGAAGGTAATGAAGTAGGGCTATTTGAGTTTTCTAGTCATTATATGTCTATTGCCTATAAAATTTTGAATGGAGTTCCTCCTCCATGTTGTTTACCAAAACCCCGAGAGTTCTTACAGCTAGGACCGATTTGCAGATTTGGAGACTGGTTTGTGTTTGAAGAGTATTCAGAGATAAGGTTGTATGGAGCTAGTATCGAGCCCTATAGGCTCCCAACTTTTGTACCCATGCGGCTTTTCGCCTTGGAATTCATAAGGCAGAGCCTTACTGTGGATCGGGTACACTTTCTTCCCAAGAAGAAAGGTTTTATGTTTAAATTGCCCATGAGTGTGGGACCTTTCATGGTCAATATGAGACAAGCTCTTGATGATGTTTTTAAAATGTTGGAAGAGACACAGTTACTACTAGGAGAAAAGTGGCCTTATGATCCGCATGGAGTAATTTCTCAGAGAAGAATTGACAATGGATATGCTGTGTTTTCTCATGTAAGCAGACCTGATTAGGAGAAGCTAGCAAACCCAGGCGAAATAAACACATAAAAAATGAGCATTCAAACACCTGTTATTACTGAAAAGGAAAACAAAAGAGGTAGGGAAGATGTTGTTGAAGTAGATGATGAAGAACCCAAGGAAGAAAAGAGAACCAAATTGGCTGAGGATCATTCTTCCAACTTGCCTGGCTTTACCTTTCATATCAATGAAGAACAAAATATCCCTTCTTCTCCTAAAGGACATGAACTTTATTCAGAGAAGATGCCTTCAGCCAAACAAATATTTACACAGATTGAAGAAATAAATCAGAGAATAAAAGCTAATGTAGAAGCTCATATTGATCACATAAATTTAGATGAGACAATTAATGTTTGTAATGGACCTTGAAAAGGATCAATTCAGGATGGCTCTAACACATCCAACTGGGATGTCCCTTGGATCTACGAGCAGTTTTAATGAGGTAAACATCACTATGGATGTTAAAAAGATCCCACTCTGGGATAAAATGAATCTTCATATGCAGACTGGGCAGTTAATTGTAAATGATTTAACCAAAACTAATGCCACAGCAGTTAAGGCTGAGAACATGCTTGCAAAAGTTATTAAACAGTTCAAGATGGAGAAGGCTAATTAAAGGGCCTTGTCAATTCAAAATTAAGAATTAAAGAAGATCATTATGAAAATTGGTGTAGATCCTAATGATAAAGCTGCGATTCAAAAACTCATGAAAAGTGCAGAAGTAGAGATATCCTCATTGAGGAAAAAGCTAAAGTTACCAGCTGCTGAGCATTCAATGGCTGCTGAAGTAGCAGAGGTGGAGAAAAAAAAAGAGGAGCTGCGTCATCAATTGTTGCAGAAGGATGAAGAATTGACTAAAGTAAAACAGACTGCTATTTCATTACAGATCCATATTGAAAATCATACTTGCACTTTTGTTTTTACAGGTGATGCTAATTCTGATCCCCAAGCACAGATTGCGCAACTCAGCACAGAGATAAAGATGGCAGAAGGAGATCTTAAGCGAGCTCAATCAGAGTTAGAAACGTCCACCAAGGTAATACAGACACTAGAAAATGAAGTGAAGGTGAATAAGCAGAGATTTCACAATGTTGAGGTTGAGATTAAGGAGCTTAAAGAGAAGTTAAAAGGTAATATTTCCCTTATAAAAGCTAAAGACATCATTTGGGGTGAGATTATTTCAGAGATGAAGTCAAATTGGAATTCCCTGAATATAATTGCTAAAGAGAAAAGCCTCATCTCTGAACATGAAGAGGAGAAATTATCTGAAAAGCAGACGGCCATTAAAAGAGCAAATTGGGCTAGGAAATTTATAAATTTTATCAATTCCAAATCAGACAAAGAATTAGAAGATATTGGAATACAAGACAGATATTTTTATGCAGAAGAAGTTAATAAGATGATAATTAATAATGAGCTTCGGAAGGTTGCAGAGAAAAGGTTACTGGGAATCAAGGAAACAGTAAAGAAGTTTGATATATCATTTGACAAATTGACTAGAACAGGTTTACCTTCATGCTGGACTGAGAAAGGAAATATCATGTTATGGAAGTTTTATGAAGATCAGTTAACATTAGCAAAAATTAAGGCAGATAATAGGCACGAAAAGACACAGATCTTAAAAGGAGAAACTGTGTTTAACTTCTTGCATAGGCATTTCAATTTGCTATGGATGGTGAAGACTCTCTTTACAGGAAAACCTACACACAGTCAAATTGTGGCGTTCAGGATAGAATATCAAAGTTTTAAAAATTCCCCGACAACTCAAAATGAGCTATGGAAGAAGTGCAAGAAAATTTCAGTGGACTCAACAAAAGAGCAACCAAAAGTAGCCGTTGATTCAACAACCGCTTCAGGAGCAGCTGTTCTCATAGACTAGAAGTTTTCAAATTTTCATTTTGTTATTCCTCAAAATTATGTAAATGTAATAGAACTTTTTCGAGGCATGTGCCTCCTTAACAGTTAGTAGTTTAAGCAGTTAGAGTTAGTTAAAGCAGTTATAATCAGTTTCATTACTGGAAACTGTCTTGTGATACTGTATTTAAAGACAATTTCAAGAAAGATGAAGGGTCCGAGTTTTTGAACCTTGAAGCCAAATTTTGTACTGGATAATACTGAATCAATGGAAGAGTTTTGCAAGTTTCTATCATTCTGTCTATGCTGAATAGTTTCCTAGTTTTCATTATGTTTTCATGTCTGTGAATAAAATAGAGTAATTTGAGCTGCAGGTCTCTTTATACACGTGTATTTAAGAGTTAAATAAACCTTAATGGGCGCTCCTCTATTTTAACTTTGTCATTACTTATTTCCTCGGAGTTTCATAATGATAGGTCCCCATTTCGAATGACATATCAATTAGATCCTTTTCTTTCTTGTTTCTTCGTTCATTCATGACATAAAAGAATATGGCATTTGCGGAGACATGCGGGAACAATATTTGAAGATTATAATTAATGTTTGAAGGTTTATAAAGCGACGATTATTATATCGTTTTGTGACATAATTTAATAATGTCTTGAGCACAAATTCCTTCTGACGAATTGTTTCTTGAAATTACAACATAACCATAAAAACCACCAGAAGATCTTTGAAATAACACTCCATTTCATTAATATCAAGAACTGGTGCCCACAAGCAGACCAGGTAAACAGCTAGGGCATGGAGTAGCTATCTCTAAGAAGAGATGTGAAAGAACTCTGTTCTGAGGCGAGTTACAGTAAGGCTCACAGGGCCTATTGTGAAGCCCAAATGGAGAACCCTAAACATCCCAAAAACCTAACCCTAGGAGATGAAGCGCCAAAACTATGGGCCCCGTTTGGGTAAATTGGTGTTCCAACTTCCCAGGGACGTAACTTTGGCATACTATCTCCGTTTGACGCATATGATACATCATTAGAAAGCTCTATCCGAGGAATACAGCTGTCGGGATGAATTTTATCAGAAAATTCGCTGGCGCTTTCGTACCCAAAAAACGTCGTTTAGGGCCTCAAAACGGCTCCGGAAGTTCAGGACCCGAAAAACTGCTAAAAATAATAAGTTATGCCAAAACGGAAAAACTGAAAGAGACAATGGTGGGGGCCCAAGTGGAATAGGCGGGTGGCCACCAATATCCACCTGGATCATTCCTCCCCCCTTAGGAAGCAATGGTCCCCATTTCGTTAAGTTCCTCCATGAGATGAGGAAATTTCTGCTGAACTTGGTCCCTGGTGAACCACTTTCCTTGGTGCAGGAGTTGGCCAGCTTTGACAACCCGATACAGTTGGATCTTCTGTTGGCGAGTGTTCTTGATTTGTATTTTCATGATACAATCTGTGGTGGCCTGTTCCATGTAGTCTGGGTTTAACTTTGTTGGTGTGAGTTGTTCTGCAATGTCTGAGGTGTCCAGTAGAGGTGGGAAGTAAGGACGAAAGCGATCCACATTGAGGCGGGTGCGACGAGGAATGGAGAATGCTAAGCTTGAAAGGCATTATTTCCCTACGGCTGGTGATGGTGTATGTGTATCGGGTGGGTGACTTGCGGTGGGGTCAGTGAGCGCTCCATGCACTAAATGTAGCCATACTTTGTCGCCCACCTGGAAGTTGTGTGGCACCCGGTGTTGATCATGGCGCTGCTTGTACTTCGCATTGGCTCTGTCCAATATATCATGAACCTTTTGGCGGATGTGTTGAATGCGCTCAATGAAGCTACTTGCTTTGTCAACTTCAGATTGGACATGAGATGAATCGGCCTGAGCAGCTGCAAATGGCATGGCTACGTCAATGGGACAGAGTGGCTGGAATCCCAAGCCCACCTAAAAGGGGCTATGGCCAATTGAATTGTGGAGAGCCCTGTTATAACTATGTTGTACATAGGGGAGGCTCTCGTCCCATGTGTGTGGATGCTTTGAATTGTACATCCGTAGAATGTGTACAATAATTCTGTTGACGACATCTATCTGGCCATCTGTTTGGGGATGGAAAGTTGTGGACTTCGTGAGCTTTATGTCCAACATTAACCAGAGGCTGGACCAAAATGTGCTAAGGAACCTGCTATCTCGATATGATATGATAGAGTGTGGGATCCCAAAGTGCACCCACACTCGTTCAAAGAAGAGTTTAGCAGTGGCTTCTGCTGTGATATTCTTCTTACAGGCCTCCATAATGGCCATCTTCGAGAATCTGTCAACGACCACGAAAACACAGTCATTTCCATTCTTAGTAGAAGGCAGGCCCGAAATGTAATCCATGGAGATGGATTCCCAAGGTTGACTAGGGGTAGGTAGTGGAGTATATAGGCCTTGATTCTTGATGGTCGGTTTGGAAATGGCACAAGTAATGCAGGATTTGATGTGCTTCTTGACATCCTTTCGAAGGTTCGGCCAATAGAAATACTTCTGTAGTATTGCTATTGTTTTCTCAACCCCGAAATGCCTAGCGACTCGACTGTAGTGTGCTTCCCATATCATCTTGGCACGCTCGCTTGAAGGAACACAAAGGTGTCCCAGGTGACATGAAAGTGCATCTTGGAGGTGAAAATTTGGAACTTGCGTACCCTCCAAGAGTGCCTTGTAAGTGTGGCCGAATTCTGGGTCACTCTCATAGAGAAGTGGCCAATCAAAAGTCTCGTGCCCACAAGAGTTGAGCACGGTGGTGAGCGCCACGATCGGTGGTCGGCTGAGGCAGTCTGTAACATTATTGGTGCTACCCTTCTTGTACTTTATGTTCAAATGAAACTGTTACAGATATGTGGACCACTTCTGATGGCGATCATTCTGCAACTTCCCTTGTGTCTGTATGAACTGCAGGGGCCGGTGGTCTGTGTGGATGATTGTTTCCTTCCCCAAAATGTAATACTTCCATTGTCGACAGGCTTGCACAATGGAATACATTTCTTTGTCATAAGTGGGATACTTGCGAACTATCTCAGACAATGTCTCACTGTGATATGCCACTGGATGTCCCTGTTGAGTAAGAACTGCCCCAATAGCATAGTCAGAGGCATCTGTCTCGATCTCAAATGGCTGCTGCAAGTCTGGTAAGGTGAGCACTGGGGCAGAACAGAGGCGACTTTTCAATTCTTTGAACGCCTTCTGTTGAGGTTCCGACCAAAAGAATTTTTCTCTCACTCCTCCTTTGGTGACTTAACTCAAGGGCCAAGTGATATGAGAGAATCCCAACACGAATCTACTGTAGAAATTAGCAAGACCCAGAAAGCTGCGTAGCTCTGTTATAGTAGTCGGGGTTGGCCAATCCCGAATGACTTCGATCTTGGCTGGATCCACATGCACCCCCCTTTCATCAATAATGTATCCCAGATATTGAACCTGGGTCATGCCAAAAGTGCACTTCTCCAAATTGGCACACAACTTGTGTTGCCGCAGTGTTTGGAGGACTTGTCGGATGTGGTGAAGGTGCTCTTCCCAAGTCTGGCTGAAAATCAGAATGTCATCCAAGTACACCACCACAAATGAGTTGGTGAATGGCCGCAAGATGTCATCCATCATCCTCATGAAGGTGGCGGGAGCATTCGTCAACCCGAAAGGCATGACCAGCCATTCAAAAAGGCCTTCCTTAGCTTTGAAGGCAGTCTTCCACACATCATAGGGTTCAATTGGTACCTGGTGATACCCAGACTTCAGGTCGATCTTACTGAAATATTTTGCACCTTGGAGTTGGTCCAGAAGGTCATCAATCCGTGGGATTGGGTACCTATTCCGCACAGTGATCTTGTTCAGCGCCCGATAGTCAATACAGAGTCTCCACGTCCCATCCTTCTTCTGTACCAACACGATCGGGCTCCCACAGGGCGATGAACTTGGTCCGATGTGACCTTTCTGCAACAGCTCCTGAATCTGCCTCTTGATTTCATCATTTTCCAGAACAGAGCGTCGATAGATCGGTCCATTGGGTAGTGGCGCACCTGGGGTCAGATCAATCGGGTGCTTGACCTGGCAGTGCAGAGGAACCCCTGTGGGTGAGGTGAAGATGTCCCCGTACTCTTCCACGACCTTATCCATTTGTTGTTGTCGTGCAGAGGGGCCCTGTCTGGAGGTCGTGGCCACAGTCTTCTTCTTGCCCTGGGGGCGGATCATCAGAAAAACGAATTTCCTGGTTTGGGAAATGAGCTTACTACATTGTTTTGCAGTAACCAAAGAGATAGTCGTAGGAGGTGGTACCTCCGGTATCCTGTACAACTTATTTCCCAAAGTAATAATAACAGCACGAGGTCGAGACTCATACACAGCATGACGCTTCCACAAGTATGGTTGTCCTAATAATACATCCGAAACATCAATAGGAGCAACGTCACATAATACCTCATCCGTGAAGGGCTTGATGCTATAGGGAAGGCGGCACTGCTGGCTGACGCGGAGATCTCGTCCTCGGTGAAGCCACCCGATGGTGTATGGATGTGGGTGAGCTGTGGTCGGCAAGCCCAACCGCTTCACGGCGTCTGCTGAAATGAGGTTCTTTTGGCTCCCATTGTCGACAATGAACTGTACAGGGGAGCCCTTTACCCACATCTGGGAGTGGAAGAGATGTTCCTCCTCCTCTGGATCTTCCGGTTCCTCCTTCTGGATCTTTGTAGTGGCAACAGTGGCATTGGGCTCTGCATCAATAATATGTTTCTCTTTTTCATTCCCCTTTTCAAGTTCTGATTCAGAGTCAGAGCATGCATCTGACTCAGAAGCCCTCATCTCGGCCACTAGCGACTACTTGGCCCGACACTCACTTGTGTTGTGAGTGGAGCTCTTATGGAACACACACCATTTTTCCGTGTCCTTCTTTGGCTTTGCGGTGCTGTTCTTTTCTTGTGGCTTTGACGGGTTGTCTTTAGCCGCCATGCCTTGGCTCTGTCCTTTGTTCTGCAGTTTGGAAGCACCTTTCCCTTGCTTTTGATTCGCAGATCCAAAGTCTCACTTCTTCTGTTTGAATTTATGCTCAATCTTGGTAGCATACCGGTATGTCGTACCAAGCGAGGAGATGTCGAGGAACTCCATTTCCTCCTGAATGTATCTATGCAGACAACTGCGATACTTTAGTACCAAATGTTTCTCTGAATCTTTGATACCCAACTTTGTGCGCAGGGTATGGAACAGCTTTGTCAGCTCATGCACATCTTGATCCCTTTGTTGTCGCAGCATGGTCCATTGTATGTACTTGTCCTCATAGCTCCCCATGGGATATTACTGTTCCTTGATGGCATCTCGGAAAGAATTCCAAGTTGGTACGGCCGAGAACAGAGAGGGTTCTGTCTGGTCCTTGTTCTCACAGTAGGTTTCCCACCAATCCTTAACATGGGGGGTAGCTTTGAGGAGTACAAAAATAATCTTCTCTCGGTTTGAAAAGTCATGAACAGAGAAATATCCTTCTAATAGAGTCAACCATCTATCTACGGCATCTGCGTCTATTTGACCCTCAAATATGGGAATGTCAAAATTTACTTGTAGCTTAAAAGGAGTCGCACCTCCAGAGTGGCTGCTGGATGCAGATGCGCCGCTGGTGGGCAGTCGTTGAAGGATCTGAACAAAGTTATCCATCATCGCGTTCATTTTTTTTCGAGGGCCTCCTCGAACAATATTTTGATAGGATCTCCTGCTCCCTCATCTTTCTTTTCGTCCCCCATGGGCGTCCATCGAGGTTTGCGAGGCTGATCCTTCAAAGGTTCCACCAGATCAAGCCCTAGCTCCTTATACCCCGACCTCGTTGGGGACATGCAAAGAAGGATCGAGAAAAAGCAGACCGCTCTGACACCACTGATCCAGATTTATGCAGGAACGCAACAGAATAAACATATAACCATAAACACAGAGATGTAGCGGAAATAACACTTCATTTCATTAATATCAAAGAACTGAAATTTGCTTACAAACAGAATGGAAATAAAACTAGCTAGGGCGTTGGTAGCTATCGCTGAGAAGAGATGTGGCAGCTACAGGCCTCTGAACTGAGTTACAATGAGGCTCGAGGGCCTATTTATTATTTAGAAACAATGGAGAACCCTAAACATCCAAAAACCTAACCCTAGGAGATGAAGCGCCAAAACTATGGGTCCCGTTTGGGTAAATTGGTGTTTCAACTTCCCAGGGACGTAACTTTGGCATACTATCTTCGTTTGACGCTCATGATACATCATTAGAAAGCTCTATCCGAGGACTACAAATTTCGCCATGAATATTATTTGTTGGAGGCGTGATGCCCAAAAAACGTTGTTTAGGGCCTCAAAACGGCTCCGGAAGTTCAGGACCCGAAAAAATGCTAAAAATAGTAAGTTATGCGAAAACTGAAATATTGAAAGAGACAATGGTGGGGGGCCAAGTGGAATAGGCGGGTGGCCACCAATATCCACCTGGATCAAACCATAATTGAAGCTTGTCACTATTCAGACCCCTTCTACAACCACATCTTCAGTATTCCAGGTAATTCTAAATACATGACACCATCAAATAAGCTTATGATATTCACTAATTGAACCAAATTTATGGCTTCTTAGAGCATCCAAACTGTAAACCCTCTGCAACCACCTCTATTAGATGTCGACCAAACTCCTTTGGCCGATAAGGACTTTAAAATAAATGACACTGTGATTGCTAGCAACCTTTTGGAGCTCCATTGCTGGAGCCATGAAAAATTTGCTGATCAGGTAGATGATATTCATATGTGGGACTCTAAGCTGCCAAAATACATATTTCCATAGACCTACCAGTTCCATGAAGTCATCAGACTGTTCCAAATCAACTATTTTCCAAATGAAAGAGCCATAGACACCCCTGACCAATAAATCCTATTTACCACACTGCTCAATCTATTAATCAAATGTTGCAGATTCAATCACAACCAGAAGGAGTGCCTTCCTCCATTGAGAACCTCACTAAGCTTTACCTAAACTTAGATTTCCCCAAATGGTCTCAAATATTTCAAAATTGCCTCCCTGAATTAGCTCAATTTCCTAAGAACAACCCACCATACTCTGCTACTATGTTCTCAGAAAGAACAAAGAAAATTGTGACCATGTTGTCTAGCATTATTGGATATTTTACTGATGAGCATGTAGATGAATCCATTCTTGGTTTCCTCTCTATGTTTTGCCCTAGCCAGCCTCTAGCTAGAACTTTCAATTTTTCCCAATTCCTAGCAGATGCCATGCATGATCAACTGATCAAACTGCCAGAAGAAGGAGTGTTCAAATACTCCTCAGTATTATTCCATTTGTTCATATATTTTTAGTCAGAAAGGTTTGCAGTCAACCTACAAAAACTGGACACAGAGGGTAATCCCCAGTCTGTTATCTTTTTGACATCCTTGATCTGAAAGGATTCCAGTGAATTTAGTTTCAAATACTTTATTGATTCTTTTGTGTACCCAGTGGTCAATATGCTTAACAATATCATTCAACCCAGAATCAATGATGAAATAAAAAAAATTTCTACAATTATCAGATCAGAGCAAGACAGGAGACCGGTATTTATACCAGAATCACACAGAAATCAAAGTGTATGGAAGCCAATTAGTCCCTTACAAGTTTCCCAAATACCTCCCAATGAACAGGGAAAATTTTAAGGATGGACGTTTATCTTAAAGTTTAAAAACTTGGCGAATCTTAGTAGTCTCCAATATGTGAATTGGAAAATTTTTGATGTTGTTTTTGTAAAAATATTTGGTTTTTTAATCATTTTGTATTAGTATATATAATTTTCGGCGATTTTAAAAAAAAATGGGCGAATCAATTTTTTTTAAAAATGGGAATTGGCGAATCTTTTTTTTGAAAAAGCATGGAAAATTAGCCCACCTGGGAATATTAACCCCTAAAAGTTTCCATGTCAATGAGGATATTTTCTTTAGAATACATCAGGCAGATCTTGAATTCTTATGAGATCGATTTCCTCTCAGCCAAAAAGAAAACTCAGTTCAAGATAAAAAACCAACTAGGGCCTTTTATATGCAACAATAGGAATGCTAGAAAGGAAGCAGATAGATGCCTACAAGAGTTAAAGTTCAACAACAGTTTCAAATGGTCATATGATCCTTTAGGTGTCATAAGAAAATTAGGTGTTAAGTTTAAACTCACCCCTTTCATCCATGAATCTAAGCCTGAGATTGAGAAATATTCCAACCAATCAGAGTGGTTGGAAAACACTCTAAAGGAGGTGAAAGAGCAACATGATACTAGTTCCATCCTGCTTACTCCAGCCCCACAGGATAGAAATTCAAAAAGGGCTAGAGAAGAAGGCTCTTATTCAGCAGGAACTACATCTGATAGTAAATTCAAGCGTATGTACAAAAAGAAAACAAAGCTAAATCCATTGATAGAGTAGGACGAAACCATTGAAACAGAAACATATATTGTTATCAGGGATGATGCACCTACAACACTTTCAGAAGAAACACCTCTGCCATCAACTTCCAGTGCACAAATCATTCAAAAGAAAAATAGTGCAAATATTTCATCATCCAGCAAGCCAATTGATAAAGAAAAATATATCATGGAGAAATATAAAGAGATTAAAATAAAAAATGAAGCATTTAAGGCTGTTGCATATGCAAAATACTGTAAGCAAACTCCCAGTGATTAGAATAGATTGATTTCAGATTTTGACCTCAAAACAAGGAAGATGCAGATGACATTTCTACAACCAAAGGTACATGCCCCTAAAACTTCAAAAGACTATAAAAATACAAGCTTTGAAGTTCTTGCCAAAGATGTGCATCCAAACAGGCAGGAGAAATGATATATTCAACCATGACACATAAAGCTCTAAGTGTCCAGAAATTGCAAAATTCCCTAAGAAATATAAAATCATAGTTAAAGCTAGAGAAAGCTTCATCACAAGAAAAAGACGAAAAGATTAAGTCACTAGAATATTTGGTAATTGAATTTGGTTATAATCCAAAAGACATTAAAGCAGCAGAAGAACTTATATATAATAAAAATGCAGACATAGTTGCACTGAAGAAACAACTAAAATTACCAACTACTGAACATCCACAAACCAAGGAGGTTTTGGAGGCAAATAATCAAAAGTATGAGATGATGACATTAATCATCCAGTTGAGATCTCAACTAAAGGAAATGGAGACATAAATGGATAAACTTGTGTAGGAAAAACAAGCCAGCATGGAAGCAGTTCCCATTACTATTATTCCCATAGCATCTACAACAGCTCCAACATCTACATTAGCTCCAGTAACTACATCATCAACAACATCAGCAATACCAACAACCCATCCCACTAATGAGGCCAAAAAATTAATCAAAGCAATGGAAGATATGTCCATTCATACTACAGAGATCAACAAGCTCAAGGAACAAGTAAAGAGCTTAGAAGATGGAAAGAAATTGGCAGAATTAATGCATAAAGTTGAAGTATAGAAAGCCAATAAACTGACTAACATAACATAGACTATCTTAGAGCTGAAGAAAGTGATTTCCAAAATAAATATGATGATACATCTTGAGGAAAAATGTCAAACCATGGAAATTGCAGTAAACAGGTTTTTAAATAAGTTTGATGTATTGAGACAGAAGGGTTTGCCTAATCCTCTAGTAATAAATGATAAACTCATGAGACATAAACTTATGACAAGAAGTTAAGGGAAGTATCAAAATAAACTTCCAACAGTTCCTCAATGAAGGGCATTCCCATAAGCAAAGTGCTCCTTCAAATTCTAGAAAACTTCTTTTACCTCCAGCATGAGGTAAATCACCTTTTTGTAAATAAGCCTATGTTTGCCAGATATACAGAGGCAAATGAGATTTACTGAAGGATGATGAAAATCAAACTCCCAGATGAAGAAACATGGGAGAAATGGCGTGATTTACTATAAAGGGTGAAATAGCATACAGGTGAAAGATGTACAACGTAAAAGGAACAAACAATGTGAAAGGAACAGACAACGTGAAAGAAAGACAAATGAAAAAAATAAACAAGTAACAATAATCAAAGAAAATAGGTCTAGATATCAGTCAGTTGAAAGGTGTCACTATCTTTTTGCATAAAGATCTTTTATTTTCCTTAAATAAATCCTAGTCAGTTGACAGGATATTTTTTGTAATGTTTTGTATAAATACTTCATCATTCGAAGTCTGAAGGGTGGATTTCTAAATATTTCCGTAGCTATCTGATCTATTGCATGAGGGTTATTGTACCAACTTCCAGTTGTCAGAGAGGGAAAGTTATAAAGAAATTTCTTTACAAGATTCATGTGTTGAGCTATCTCAGTGAAGTATAAATTTCAATTGTTCATGTTCTCTTTCTAAGTATTCCATAAAATTATATGTGTTCTAAATTTGACTTTTATAACAGGAGTTTTACTGCAGAATTTGCTTAAACATTACACTCTGCTTTTAACTGGTATACATTTCTATGTTTTCTTCTGATATCCGGTTTAGAGAATTCTTAATTGCCCTCTGATCCCGATTGACCTCTTTACCCTTATTCATTATCTGGTTTAAGGAATTCTTAATTGCTCCTTGATCCCGATTGAAAATCACTTCACCATTCAGCCTTGAGATCTGATATTGCTCACTTATCTTGCCCTCTAACACTTTCTTTATAATTTGATTTTATTATGTTTTTAAAGTATATTGACTCCATAGCCCAATGGAAAATGGAAAAGCACCTATTCATCTAAATCATTAATTCCACCAATCAATCTAAACCAATTCAATTAAGCATACATAACTAGCCTAAAATATATTAAATCAACAAAGTTAAATTATATAGAGAGAGCCCTCTCTAAGTTTAGGAAGGCTAGATCCTAAGCTCCAAAGTAGGTTTGTAGTTACCTCTAATATTTCTTTTTAATGCATTGAACAACCTTTGGAAATTTCAGAGTGGTAACAGTGCTGACATCATAAATGGAAGAATTAGAACCTTGGATTTGGCAGAACACTCTAATAAGACTTGTCACCATATCCGTCTAGAAAACTCTTTGGTGATTGCTAATGAAAAATATCATTTCAAACACAAATTTTGTGAAGCCCTTGAATTCGTCAAACACCCTCACAACCTCAATAGGGATGGTGATCCAAGTGGATATTGGTGGTCACACGCCTATTCCACTTGGGGCCCCACCATTGTCTCTTTCAGTTTTTTCAGTTTCGGCACAACTTACTATTTTTAGCAGTTTTTCGGGTCCTGAACTTCCGGAGCCATTTTGAGGCCCTAAACGACATTTTTTGGGAAAACGGGGAGCAACATTGGTCCATGGACTGATGTTTCTCACTCTAAATTTGTATTCCTTGGATAGGTATTTCTAATGAGGTATGGTACACGTCAAACGGAGATCGTATGCCAAAGTTATGTCCCCAGGAAGTTGAAACACCAATTTACCCAAATGGGGCTCATAGTTTTGGTGCTTCATCTCCTAGGGTTAGGGTTTTGGCTGTTTAGGATTTCCCATTGTTTCTAAATGATAAATAGGCCCTCGAGCCTCATTGTAACTCAGTTCAGAGGCCTGTGGCCATCACATCTCTTCTCAGACATAACTACCAATGCCCTAGCTAGTTTTATTTCCATTCTGTCTGTAAGGAAATTTCAGTTCTTTGATATTAATGAAATGAAGTGTTATTTCTACTGCATCTCTGTATTTATGGTTATGTGTTTATTCTGTTGCGTTTCTGCATATATCTGGATCAGTGGTATCAGATCGGTCTACCTTTTCTTGATCCTTCCTTGCATGTCCCCAACGAGGTTGGGGTAGAAGGAGTTTGGGCTTGATCTGGCGAAACCTTTGCAAGATCAGCCTCACAAACCCCGACGAACGCCCATGGGGGACGAAAAGAAAGATGAGGGAGAACGTGATCCTATAAAAATATTTCTTTAGGAGGCCCTCGAAAAACAAAATAACGCGATGATGGATAACTTTGCCCAGATCCTTCAACGGCTGCCCACCGGCAGCGCATCTGCATCCAGCAACCACTCTGGAGGTGTGACTCCTTTTAAGGTACAATTAAATTTTGACATTCCCATATTTGAGGGTCAAATAGATGCAAATGCCATAGATAGATGGTTGAATCTATTAGAAGGATATTTCTCGGTTCATGACTTTTCCGACAGGGAGAAGATTATTTTTGCACTCCTCAAACTGCCCCCCATGTCAAGGACTGGTGGGAAACCCACTATGAGAAAAAGGACGAGATAGAACCCTCTCTATTCTCGGTTGTACCCACTTGGAATTCTTTCCAAGACTCCATCAAGGAAAAATACTATCCCATGGGGAGCTATGAGGACAAGTACATACAATGGACCATGCTGCGACAACAAAGGGATCAAGATGTGCAAGTTGGGTATCAAAGATTTAGAGAAACATCTGGTGCTAAAGTATCGCAGTTGTCTGCATAGATACATTCAGGAGGAAATGGAGTTCCTCGACATCTCCTTGCTTGGTACGACATACCAATATGCTGCCAAGATTGAGCAGAAATTCAAACAGAAGTAGCGAGACTTTGGATCTGCGAATCAAAAGCTAGGGAAAGGTGCTCCCAAACCGTAGAACAAAGGACAGAGCCAAGGCATGGTGACTTAAGACAACCTATCAAAGCCACAAGAAAAGAACAATACCGCAAAGCCAAAGAAGGACACGGGAAAGTGGTGTGAGTTCCATAAGAGCTCCACTCACAACACAAGTGAGTGTCGGGCCAAGCAGTCGCTGGTGGCCGAGATGCGAGCTTCTGAGTCAGATGCATGCTCCGACTCTGAATCAGAACCTGACAAGGGGAATGACAAAGGGAAATAGATTATTGATGCGGAGCCCAATGCCACTGTTGCCACTACGAAGATCTAGAAGGAGGAACCAGAAGATCCAGAGGAGGAGGAACGTCTCTTCCACTCCTAGATTTGGGTAAAGGGCTCCCTGGTATAGTTCATTGTCGACAATGGGAGCCAAAAGAACCTCATTTCAATAGACACTGTGAAGCGGTTGGGCTTGTCAACCACAGCTCACCCACATCCATACACCATCGGGTGGCTTCACCAAGGACGAGATCTCCGCGTCAGCCAGCAATGCCACCTTCCCTATAGCATCAAGCCCTTCATGGATGAGGTATTATGTGACATTTCTCCTATTGATGTTTCTGATGTATTATTAGGACAACCATACTTGTGGAAGCGTCATGCTGTGTATGAGTCTCAACCTCACGTTGTTATTGTTACTTTGGGAAATAAGTGGTACAGGATACCAGAGGTACCACCTCCTGCCGCTATCTCTTTGGTTACTACAAAACAATGCAGTAAGCTCATTTCCCAAACCAGGAAATTCATTTTCCTGATGATTCGCCCCCAGGGCAAGAAGAAGAATATGGCCACGACCTCCAGACAGGGCTCCTATGCATGACAACAACAAACAGATAAGGTTGTGGAGGAGTACGGGGACATCTTCACCTCACCCACAGGGGTTCCTCTGCACTGTCAAGTCAAGCACCCGATTGATCTAACCCTAGGTGTGTTGCTACCCAATGGATCGATCTATCGGCGCTCTGTTCTGGAGAACGATGAAATCAAGAGGCAGATTCAGGAGCTGCTGCAGAAAGGTCACATGCGACCAAGTTCATTGCCCTGTGGGAGGCCGATCATGTTGGTACAGAAGAAGGATGGGACGTGGAGACTTTGTATTGACTATCGGGCGCTAAACAAGATCATTGTCCAGAATAGGTACCTGATCCCACGAATTGATGACCTTCTGGACCAACTCAAAGGAGCAAAATATTTCAACAAGATTGACTTGAAGTCTGGGTATCACCAGGTACCAATTGAACCCTCCGATGTGTGGAAGACTGCCTTCAAAGCTAAGGAAGGCCTTTTTGAATGGCTGGTCATGCCTTTCGGGTTGACGAATGCTCCTGCAACCTTCATGAGGATGATGGACGACATCTTGCAGCCATTCACCAACTCATTTGTAGTGGTGTACTTGGATGTCATTCTGATCTTCAGCTAGACTTGGGAAGAGCACCTTCACCACATCCGACAAGTCCTCCAAACACTGTGGCAACACAAGTTGTGTGCCAATTTGGAGAAGTGCACTTTTGGCATGACCCAGGTTCAATATCTGGGATACATTATTGATGAAAGGGGGGTGCATGTGGATCCAGCCAAGATCCAAGTCATTCGAGATTGGCCAGCCCCAACCACTATAACAGAGCTTCGCAGCTTTCTGGGTCTTGCTAATTTCTACCGTAGGTTCGTGTTGGGATTCTCTCATATCACTTGGCCCCCTTGAGTCAAGTCACCAAGGGAGGAGCGAGAGCAAAATTATTTTGGTCAGAACCTCAATAGAAGGCGTTCACAGAATTGAAAAATCGTCTCTATTCTGCCCCAGTGCTCACATTACCAGACTTGCAACAGCCATTTGAGATCGAGACAGATGCCTCTGACTATGCTATTGGGGTAGTTCTTACTCAACAGGGACATCCAGTGGCATATCATAGTGAGACATTGTCTGACACAGTTCGCAAGTATCCCACTTATGACAAAGAAATGTATTCCATTGTGCAAGCTTGTTGACAATGGAAGCATTACATTTTGGGGAAGGAAACAATCATTCACACAGACCACCGGCCCCTGCAGTTCATACAGACACAAGGGAAGTTGCAGAATGATCGCCATCAGAAGTGGTCCACATATTTGCAACAGTTTCATTTGAACATCAAGTACAAGAAGGGTAGCACCAATAATGTTGCAGATTGCCTCAGCCGACCATTGATCGTGACGCTCACCACTGTGCTCAACTCTTGTGGGCACGAGACTTCTGATTGGCCGCTTCTCTATGAGAGTGACCCAGAGTTCGGCCACACTTACAAGGCACTCTTGGGGGGTACGCAAGTTCCAAATTTTCACCTCCAAGATGCACTTTTATGTCACCTAGGACACCTTTGTGTTCCTTCAAGCGAGCATGCCAAGATGATATGGGAAGCACACTACAGTCGAGTTGTTGGGCATTTCAGGGTCGAGAAAACAGTAGCTATACTGCAGAAGTATTTCTATTGGTCAAACCTTCGACATGATGTTGGGAAGTACATCAGATCCTGCACTGCTTGCTCCATTGCCAAACCAACCATCAAGAAGCAATGCCTTTATACTCCGCTACCTACCCCTAGTCGACCTTGGGAATCAATCTCCATGGATTACATGTCGGGTGTTCCTTCTACTAAGCATGAAAACGATGTGTTTTCGTGGTCGTCGACAGATTCTCGAAGATGGCCATTATGTCGGTCTACAAGAAGAATATCACAATGGAAGCCACTACTAAACTCTTCTTTGAACAAGTGTGGGTGCACTTTGGGATCTCATAGTCTATCATCTCAGATCGGGATAACGGAGTTCCTCGGCCACATTTTGGTCCGGCCTACGGTCAATGTTGGACACCAAGCTCACCAAGTCCACAACTTTCCATCCCCAAACAAATGGCCAAACAGAGGTCGTCAACGGAATGATTGTACACATTCTGCGCATGTACAATTCAAAGCATCCACGCACATAGGACGAGAGCATCCCCTATGTAAAACATAGTTATAATCGGGCTCTCCAAAATTCAATCGGCCATAGCCCCTTTCAAGTTGGATTGGGATTCCATCCACTATGTCCCATTGATGTAGCCATGGCATTTGTGGCTACTCAGGTTGATTCGGCTCATGTTCAGTTCTGAAGTTGACAAAGAAAATAGCTTCGTCAAGCGCATTCAACACATCTACCAATAGGTTCATGACATATTGGACAGAGCCAATGCTAAGTACAAGCAATGCCATGATCAACATCGGGTGCCACACAACTTCCAGGTGGGTGACAAAGTATGGCTACATTTGCAGAAGGAGTGCCTCATTGGACCCCACCGCAAGCTTTTCCCGCTTCGATACAGGTCGTACACCATCACCAAGAAATTTTGTGGGGAACAATTCCTTTAGGCTCCGATGTTCACCATTCCTTGAGTCGCACCTAGTCTTCGATGTGGATCGCCTTCGTCCTTACTTCCCACCTCTACTAGACACCTGCGACATTGCAGAACAACTCACACCAACGAGGTTAAACCCAAAGCATGGAACAAACCACCATGGGTGTATCATGGACATGCAAATCAAGAACACTCACCAACGGAAAGGTCCTTTATCGGGTTGAAAGGCGGCCAACTCTTGCACCAGGAAAGTAAACTCCTGCACCAAGGAAAGTGGTTCACCAGGGACCAAGTTCAACAGAAATTTTCTCATCTCATGGAGGAACTTAACACAATAGGGACCATTGCTTCCTAAGGGGGGAGGAATGATCCAAGTGGATATTGGTGGTCACCTGCCTATTCCACTTGGGGGCCCACCATTGTCTCTTTCAGTTTTTTCAGTTTCGGCACAACTTACTACTTTTAGCAGTTTTTCAGGTCTTGAACTTCCGGAGCCATTTTGAGGCCCTAAACGACATTTTTTTGGGAAAATGGGGAGCAACATGGGCCCATGGACCAATGTTGCTCACTCGAAATTTGTATTCCTCAGATAGATCTTTCTAATGAGTTATGGTACACGTCCAACGGAGATCATATGCCAAAGTTATGTCCCTGGGAAGTTGAAACACCAATTTACCCAAACGGGGCCCATAGTTTTGGCGCTTCATCTCCTAGGGTTAGGTTTTTGGGATGTTTAGGGTTCTCCATTGTTTCTCAATAATAAATAGGCCCTCGCGCCTCATTGTAAAGCAGTTCAGAGGTCTGTAGCCACCACATCTCTTCTCAGAGATTCGCTACCACCACCCTAGCTATTTTATTTCCATTATGCCTGTAAGCATATTTCTGTTATTTGATATTAATGAAATGAAGTGTTATTTCCGCTGCATCTCTATATTTATGGTTATATGTTTATTCTGTTGCGTTCCTGCATAAATCCAGATCAGTCTTACAGACATAATGGAAATAAAACTAGCTAGGGCGCTGGTAGCTATCTCTGAGAAGAGATGTGGTGGCTACAGGCTTTTGAACTGAGTTACAATGAGGCTCGAGGGCCTATTTATTATTTAGAAACAATGGAAAATCCTAAACATCCAAAACCCTAACCCTAGGAGATGAAGCGCCAAAACTATGGGCCCTGTTTGGGTAAATTGGTGTTTCAACTTCTCGGGGACATAACTTTGGCATACGATCTTCGTTTGACGCGTACCATACCTCTTTAGAAAGATCTATCTGAGGACTAAAAATTTCGAGTGAGCAACATCGATCCATGGACCCATGTTACTCCCCGTTTTCCCAAAAAACGTCGTTTAGGGCCTCAAAACAGCTCCGGAAGTTCATGACCCGAAAATTTGCTAAAAATAGTAAGTTGTGCCGAAACTAAAAAAACTGAAAGGGAAAATGGTGGGGCCCCAAGTGGAATAGGCGAGTGACCACCAATATCCACTTGGATCAGATGGGGGTTTAGAAGTGAGTAGGAATTGGATCCGTGTACTTCCCCACTCATAATAATACTGCTACCACATTTTACGCTAGTGTCCCCTCACCCCATTTTCTCCTTTCTTACTATCCCCTTTTCCTTTCACCTACCCGCTTGTTTATGTAATACACCCCATACCCCTCCCTTGCCCTTCACATTATTCATTATCTACCCTCCAAAATTATCGCACAACTCCCCTGCAAACCTCTCACATTTTCCTATCCCCATGCACTTCATCCCTCAACCTTGCCCCTCTTAACCAACTTGATTAAAATAAATCTCCCAAATCATATCATAATTAACCTAAATATTATTAATAACTAAAAAGTCAAATTAATTTAATCGCTTCAAAGTATATAAAAATTTAAACTTTACTATTATTATTAATCATCAAAATATTATTAGTAATACGGACAATCCCTTTTCAATTAATATTATAATTAGTTTTAATAAAATATGGCTCCATTTTAACATCACAAATTTTATGAGAATATCTTCATTATTATAAAAATTAATATCCCTTTTCATTAGGTCAACTCTATTGTTAATATTAATCTTAAATATTATTGGCAATTATAAATATTACTATGATTGATATTAATAATAAGTTATTATAATTAATATTAATTATCATTAACATTACCTATCATAACTTTACCTTCACTTTTAAAAATTAAACTGATATTATTCATATTTAATTTTTAATAATATTATATTTAATACTAAAAATAAATATAATTAAAATTAACAACATTAACATAATTACATCTCTAATAATTTCCTTAATTTTAGTAAAACATATAATCACAAAATATTTTTCATTAATAAATTAAATTAAAATTAAAAAATTATAATTTTTAATCTTTATCTCTTGTATTTTACTTGTGGGCTCTTCCCATTCCAGCATTCTCTCTACCTTGTATTTATAATCTCCGGTTTCCCTTCTTCTTGGGAAGTTTGTACTGAAGATAAGTCTTGTTTAGACTTGAAACGTTGTGATAAAAACTGGAAAGAAAAGAAATGAATTGAATAACCAACAACTTACATGTGAGCAAGCTACACCTGGAGACTCCACAAACAGGAGCGTGCACTTTACATTCAATTAATCAAAGATACATCAATAATTACATCTCAAAAGAATAGGGAGTTGGGAACAAACTCCTACAACCTAGGAACTAATCCTAACTTAAGGAGTTATGTTACAACCATGTAACCATTTCTCCATTAATACAATATAACATTAATTATTTTCAACTCTCCCTCTTAATGGAGAAAGGATTATGTCGTAGTCCTAACCTCCCTCTAAACAAGTCAAACTTCACTTTCCCAAGATGCTTGGTAAAAATATTAGCCACATTGTCACATGTTTTACAATATTGAATAACAATTTCTTTTAACTGGATTTTTTCTCTAACAAAGTGAAACTGAGTATTGATGTGTTTCGTGTTCTTATGAAACACTGGGTTGTTTGCTAGCTTAATGGAACTCTGGTTGTCACATTTGATGATAGTTTCCTCTTTCTGATCTTCTCCCGCATCATGGAGAAGCCTCCTCAACCAGATAGATTCACATGTTGCTACGCATAATGCTTGGTACTCAGCTTCAGCTGAAGATAAAGACACAATGTTCTTTTTTCTACTGCTCCATGCTGTGACCTCAGATCTAACACTAAATGCATAGCCTGTGATATATCGTCGATCATCTAGGTTACTTGCCCAAACAGAGTCTAAAAAACCTGCTAAAGTAACATAAGATGTATTAGTGTATAAAATACCATAATTACTAGTACCATGAAGATACCTCAACACACTTTTCGCTGCCATCCAATGACTTTCAAGAGGTTTAGACATGAATTGGCTCAACACACTGACATAGTATGCTAAGTCTGGTCTAGTTGTAGTTAGATATATCAGATGGCCAACTAGCAGCCTATACAAAGTAGCATCCACCTCCTTAGAGGCATCGTCACTGCACAATTCAAGTTCTGCTACAAAGGTGTTGATGATGTCTTACACTGTTCCATTCTGAAATTTTTGAGCAGCCCTCTGACATACTTCCCTTGAGTAAGGAAAGTATGTCCAGAGTCTTTCCATACTTCCAGACCTAGACAATAATGTAAACTTATGAGGTCTTCCATTTCAAAAACCTGTGACATCTACAATTTCTTTGATTAATGCATCTACATTATCTATTATAATCATGTCATCCACATATAAGGAAATCAAAATTATCTGCCTTCGTTCATCATACATGGTATATAGATTTGGATCATTCTTACTCCTATGAAAACCATGCTGTAAGAAAAATGAATCAATCTTCTCGTACCATCACCTGGGTGCTTGTTTTAAACCATAAAGTGACTTTGATTTTTTTCACCTTTCCTTCGAACTCTCTATCTCAAAATCTACACCACAAAAACCTCCACACTATTAAATTTAGAGTTTTTTTTTGTGCTTGAGACAAAGATCACTCACTATGTAATCCTTCATTAAAGAAGGAAACAAATGAAATAAAGAGAAACATGGTCACAATAATGATCATGATATGCAGATTTTTCCCACTGAAAACAACATTCAAGGTATTCTATGTAACCTATAGTCTCAAATTCAAGGTATTCTATGTAACATTTTTCCTGAATAAAGTGTTTAATTTTTTAAAACTTTAATCAATTTTACTTAAAATTGAATAAGTTTATATAACTTTAAATCATAATAAAAATACAAAAATATTATTTTACTTTCAAAATTTAGACTATAATAAAACTTTACTTTTGTCTATAACTTTTTCAAAATGAATGCTACCAAAAAAATTTAATGTTTCTGTTGACTATCATGCATATGCATATGAGATCTTGGCTTTGCTAAAACAACATTCAAATTCTTAACCATCCATAAGATCTTAGCTTTGCTAAAAACAACATTCAAATTCTTAACAATCCATAATTGTAATGTCAAAAAAAATCTTGTATTTTGTAATATTCCCTTTTTTGGTGTCACCTATGACAAGGCTAGGATGGACTTCCAGAGTTAGAAGCAGACCGATCACAGGTACAGGTTGGTATCATCAGCGGGCCCAAGGGCATTTTGGAGGAGTTTTGAGGAGTTTCCATGGTTTTCGGAGGCATTTGCTTGATTTATTCCATCATCCGAGCAGTTTGGCTTTCATTCCAGTGCATTCCGACAACTTTCGGAAATTTGAGTTATTTATGGGCTTAACTCAGCTGATTACGCTCAAGGTGGCATTCCGAGAGGAATTCATGATAGAACACCTTAGTGTAATAGCTCACTGGAACCAGGACAACGATACCTACATGGTGGAACGGTTGGACACGGGTTCAGTGATCGGAGGAAGCATGGTAGCTGATTTACCCTTTTCTGCATTAAAAAGGAATATTTTAATAAGAGGGAAAAGTGCTCTTTGAATAAAATAATAATAAAATAATGCTATAGAAGGCTCCAAGAGTTATATAAAAGAAAGGGAGGAGGCCATTGAGGGATATCGTTAGATCATGTTATTTTATTGTATGAGAGATGTGAGACGTGGTTCTCTACTTTAGCCGTAGCCCCAGGACGGAAACCCTCGGGTGATTTATGAGTGTTGGACGAAAACCCAACTCTCTTGAGGAGACTTCATTCAGAAATTTCGCAGAGCTTCAAGGATTGGTGTGAGGATCATCCAGATCTTCAACTTGTGCTTCAGTGGGTTCAGTGACAGTTTTGTTGTAGCCGATTTGTAGCAATCTTCTGGCTGAGCCGTCTACATCATTGCTAGAGTCATTCATCAGTTGGGCCAGAGATCTTTCTGGGTTTGCTCCGCTTGCTTGGCAAGCTCAGGTTTCGTTGTTCCTTTATGTTGATGTACTTTTTATCATGGATTAATAAAATGTCTCAGTGATTTTATTGACATCCATTGTGTTCTATTAGTGGCTGTGTGTATATTTCCATTTATTCTGCTGCTTAAGTTTATTTCTGCAATTTTAGTTAAAATATCCCATTTGGGATATTACAGTGGTATTGGAGCTTCAATCTTGGATCAGCTTGCGGGTTTCCAGTTTTCAGTTGCAGTTATTTTGGTTAGGAGGGCCTACGCAGTCATTGGAGGAGGCTTATTTGTGGGACCTGTATTAGTGAGATTGTAGAGCTGAGGTGTTGGGAAATTCATAGGAGAGCCATATGAGGAGGTTTGTTGGGATTTTGGAGAGCAATGATTGACAATAGCAACTGCAGTGCCAGAAAATGAAATTGGAAGAGAGCCAAACTACAAAGGGTCATATTTTGAAGGTCGGAATTAGAAGAAACTCTTTCTGGGTTTTTCTAGGTTTTGGGCAAGGATCACCTTCCCAAATTCCTAGAATTTTCTGAGCAGTGTTCAGTGGGTAAATTAGAGTCCGAATTCAGGCAGCAGTGTAGTCTTGGAGCAGCAGTGCAGTTTCTGGAGGAGCTTGCTGGAGTGATTTCCAGCAGTATGTATTTGAACTGGTTGACAAAAACTACACCTGCATCACTATAACAACTCAGAAAAATAGTGAGCACATCATTGGTTGAACCATGGAGGGATTCCTAAACAGCTTGAGAAGAATAAAAGTTGGTTCCTTGAACCACCATGCAGTACAAGACCAGAAAACAAAACAGAACAGCAAACCCTTCTCTAAGAAGGTACATAAGTTGCTCCAACAAAGGCATCCGAGGAATTTACATAAGGAGGAAGAAGTACAAAATTGGCTTTATGCACTTGGTATGGACTTAAAGAGCGGAAGATCAGAAAATGACTTTCCCATGTTGGAGAAACTGGATTCCTGCCTTTCAAAGGTAGAGCAATTTGATTGGAGTTTAAATTGGGCTTTGGAGCCATCTATGCTTGCATTGATACAAGCTAGATTCTTGGAACATCCAAGTGAGAGAGTCAAGCTTATAGCTGCCACTTGTTTCAATGATATTTTGAGGATAACAACACTCTTCCCTCCATACAATGATGACATTATGAAAAGAATTTTCGGACTAATAGTAGGAACCTTTTGAGATTTGGACAACTGTGCGGGCTCTACATTTGGGAGGAAACTTAAGGTTTTAGAAGTCATGGCCATGACCCGGACTCATGAGATCATGTTTGACTTTGAGTGTGAAGGCTTGATTTTGCAGATGTTCCAATGCTTCTTCAACATTAGGAGACATCATTTTGACACAGTCATAGCACACATGTAGTCCATCCTATCGTCATGTATGGGAGTCCGTGAGGCCATTTGCTGGGAGTTGCAAACTAGGTTGTTGAGCATTTGGAGGAGAGAGCAGTTGGTATCACCTGCTGCTTATGAACTAGCCCAAGCGCTGGTTGAGCAGAACATTGAGCTTTTTAGGTGACAGTTGACTAGCGAGGAGCTACTCCAGTTTGGTGGGTCAGGCAGCAGAAATGAGTTGAGGAGGAAGGGACTTTACTTCATTTGCAAAGAACCTTGAGGGCTTGATCACTCATGTTTGAGAGATGCAGATGAGGTGGCAGAGGTAGAGCAGGTAGGCATTCCTTCTGTATGCCAGGGTGAGGACTCTTCTTTATATGAGTCCATAGGATCAGTTGAGGACGCTTCTGGGAAGCGAGAGCAGTCACGCGGAGTTGATGGCAGTAGGCTAGAGCTGCATTCCAGTGTACATGGTGAGCAGTCAGGGGACTCTATGGGAGATACTCTGGGTGATGAGTCACTTGTGACGATTCAACCAAAGCAGCATATGATGGAGCCTGAGTCAACAGAGAAGGATACTATGCACATCCTGCATGATAGTCCTTTGGGGGAGAGCTAGATGGAGGCTCACATTGAGTCTACGATGGATATATGGCTAACCTTGGGGTCAACCACTGAGGAGGAGCAATCAGATGCATAGACATTGAGTACGGTGACAGCAGTTGTAGATCCATATCCTCTGGGGATGTTGGAGGTTGATGAGATAGTCTTACAGGGGGCTAGTAGATAGCAGCGACATTACATTCCCGATCAGGAGAAGGATGAGCTGTTGGAGATGGTGGAGCATCCATCGTTGGACCGACACATTGATGAGGTATAGACAAATACACATGCAGTGAACGTAGCAGCAGTGCTTTCAGTGAGTAGCACTCTCCAGGAGTACATTGATGGGGCTTGCAGCATATCTTGCCCACTTTAGCCCATTATAGAGAGAGGGGCTTTCTTCTACAGGCAGATTTCGTTGGCAGACAGGGCAGAGCAGTGTGAGTTGATTATGGGCTGGTGACAACACTCTAGGCGTGTTCCATATGCAGTTGTTGCTACATTGGATTCTTCTTTCAGGATCGATTAGCGAGAGATCATGAGCTGGTACCCTCTTGATGGTACAGTTTTCTTCATAGGGAGCACAACAGAGCATGGGCCCTTAGACATAGCAGATGTTACAGATTCCAACCGGCAGTGGGGCACAGGTCGTCGTTTCTTCTGCACTCCATCCCAATTTCAGGAGAGCAGGATCAGCATGGGATTTAATCAGGACTTGGATTGGAGAGAGGTGATGAGTTGGTACGCAGTTGGTGGGGCAGCTTATACAGTTAGAGGTACATCACAGCAGGAGCCAGGGAGCATTGCTGCTTGTTGGCGGACTTCACTTCTTAGAGCATCAGTTATAGCCAGAGGCATTGCGCAGTTCGAGCCGTGGGACTTGGGCGATGATTGGCCATCGTGGCGTGGGGATCCGAGAGGATTGTTTGTTGACTGGTACAACGAGAGATCAGTTTGGGATCTTGGCATTGAGGGGTCTATTCCGAGTGGGTTGACACAGGTGCACAGCAACACCCAGAAGTTTGTATGGGATCCAGGCATTAGGTTTCGGTTGCAGCGGGCCAACAGAGCGGCCCACATATTTCGATTGCTTGAGGGCAAGCAATCTTGGGGCCGAAGGTCTGTAATATTCCCTTTTTTGGTGTCACCTATGACAAGGCTGTGATGGACTTCCAGAGTTAGAAGCAGACCGGTCACAGGTACAGGTTGGTATCATCAGCGGGCCCAGGGGCCTTTTGGAGGAGTTTTGAGGAGTTTCCATGGTGTTCGGAGGCATTCACTTGATATATTCCATCATCCGAGCAGTTTGGCTTTCGTTCCAGTGCATTCCGACAACTTTCGAAAATTTGAGTTATTTATGGGCGTAACTCAGCTGATTACGCTCAAGGTGGCATTCCGGGAGGAATTCATGATGGAACACCTTAGTGTAATAGCTCATTGGAACCGGGATGAGGATACCTACATGGTGGGACGGTTGGACACGGGTTTCAGTGACCGGAGGAGACGTGGTAGCTGATTTACCCTTTTCTGCATTAAAAAGGAATATTTTAATAAGAGGGAAAAGTGCTCCATGAATAAAATAATAATAAAATAATGCTCTAGAAGGCTCCAAGAGTTATATAAAAGAAAGGGAGGAGGCCATTGAGAGATATCGTTGGATCATGTTATTTTATTGTATGAGAGGTGTGAGACATGGTTCTCTACTTCAGCCGTAGCCCCAGGACGGAAACCCTCGGGTGATTTATGAGTGTTGGACGAAAACCCAACTCTCTTGAGGAGATTTCATTCAGAAGTTTCGCAGAGCTTCAGGGATTGGTGTGAGGATCATCTGGATCTTCAACTTGTGCTTTAGTGGGTTCAATAACAGTTTTGTCGTAGCCGATTTGTAGCAGTCTTCTTGCCAAGCCGTCTATATCATTGCCAGAGTCATTCATCAATTGGGCCAAAGATCTTTCTGGGTTTGCTCCGCTTGCTTGGCAAGCTCAGGTTCCGATGTTCCTTTACGTTGATGTACTTTTTATCATGAATTAATAAAATGACTCAGTGATTTTATCGGCATCCATTATGTTCTATTAGTGGTTGTGTGTATATTTCCATTTATTCTGCTGCTTAAGTTTATTTCTGCAATTTTAGTTAAAATATCCCATTTGGGATATTACATATTTATATAATTTTTTTTGATGTAGAATGTTATTCAATTTATTTAAATATTTTATTTTTTTCAAACAAAGTCTATCATAATTCATTGGTCAAACCAGTGGTAGGGATAACTATTATTGACTACTATCTATAAGTGTAGGTTGATTCATCAATAATATTCAAGAAAAACCATTGTCCATAATTGTACGAAATGACTTTTTGATTACAAACTATATAATCTCAACCAAAATTGTGATTTTTTGTTATTTAAAATACATTTTTGAATGAATAAATAGATTCATCACCCTAAAAAACCCTTGGGGAATTCAAATTCTATTGATTAAACAACTTAAACTAAAATTTTAAAATATCTAGAAAATTAATTTGGTTAAAATTACTAAAAAAATACACTGAGAAAAACAATTTTGCATATAAGTTAGACTACGCCATGGTTTATAAATTTTTACTTCTGCTATATACTATGAAGTCTTAGTGTTTTCTTACTTGCAAAGAGAACAAACTCTTAAAAATAGTTTTAAGGATACTACAAACCCAATTTTATTTAACTCATATCATATTAAAAAAAACCGCATTTTCTACATTTAACCTATTTAAATTAAATTTAATTATATAGAGCTTCATGATTTTTTTTTTTTTTTTTTCAATTGTGAATACTTATTCAATGTTATGTATTTTCTTTAAAATTAAACACTCTATTATTTTGGATGGAGTTGTCTTTAGTGCGAGTTTTTGGAGTTTCAGGTGCCGGAATCCGATGAAACAAATTGAGGTAAAATCTTGATTTTTGTTATTTAAACTGATTTTTTGACTATATATATGGATTCAGCACCTTAAAAAACCCTTAGGGCACTTCGATTGTGTAAGGTTACCCATCAAATTTATATTTTCACTAAATTTCTGCCGGAATTTAGAGAAATTAAACCGGAAAAAACTATCGTAAAAGCCTTCAAAAAGTTGCATTATAGACTACTACATTTTGGATTAGATTCCATTATTACATTATAAACACCCACAAGCAACTTTCTGATTTTAATTACACCGAAGGTGTTCTCTTTGCTGGCTTTGGCTAGAAAACACTGTTCATCTCAGTCAATCCCAGCGATCCACATCTGCTCAAGATTCGCTCTTCTGCCCTGTCAAAATTTGACACTTGGCAGGCATCCTACCTCCAACTGCTCAATCCTTGGCTTGCCCGTACTGCTATCATCTCGTTCGCGTGCTGTCATCTCGCCTCCCGGGTGTTGAACGACACGCCTTCGATGTCCTTCGGCTCTTTTTAATGAGTTTTAATTGTTTACACTTCCATCTATGCTGTGTTGCAACTTATGGAGAACGTGCCTAAGGCAAAGATTGACGTTGGTGGGCAATTGATAGTGCTTTTACCATTGCACATTTTCTCGGTTTTTTCGTATACCATTGGAAAAGTTTATACGTATCATGCTGTATCGCTGTGGGTGCGGGGGTGAAAGGGCATCTTTAGCAGGTTTGTTTATTTGAATACGTGTCATATAAAAAACCCGTATCTTGGAGTGGACCAGTAGAGTTATATTGGAGTGTACTAGTAGAGTTAGTTCAAATGGAGTAGTTTTAAGACTTAGTTTAATTGGTTTAGTTTTTGTTAGTAAGTATTTTGAGTTTTTGTTGGTAAGTATTTTGTTAATTGGGAGGTTACATGTTCGAGTGTTGAAATTTTTCTGTGAATGATTAAAATATTTTGGAGAAAGACTTGTAGAGTAACAACAACAACATTGGAGTAGACAATAAAGTCTTCAGACCCACACTCTTCATGTAAGAAGTTGTCTACCCAGCATATGGAATAGCTTGGACTGTAGCTTTTTGCCTGAAAACAAATTCAAAAATTCAGATAATTGGAATGTTTGAATTGTATTTTTATAGTGAAAATGGATTCAACACTATCAAAAACCCTTAAAACATCCAATATACTAAAGTTTAACAACTGTAAACAAGATTTTGATAAATCCTTGTCAATTTTTTTACCAAATTATAAGCTATTCTATTGCTTTTCTGTAAACAAGATTATGATAAATCCTTGCCAAATTTTTTTACCAAATTATAAATTATTCTATTGCTTTTTTAAACTACGACTTCACGTAATCCAATAATACAGCGTTTCTGTCAATGGTGTACGGTATGCAGAAAGAATTGAGCGCTGAATGGTAAATTGCGGCGAGCCTTATTTCAGCTGCCATAGGCCCAGCTGATGCCGGCCGTCGGATTAAAGCACACGATCATCGTGTAGCGGGCATCAGCTGCCTGGGCCGCATTAATGGACCTATGGTCGCTGAAATAAGGCTCGCCGTAAATTGCCGCCCAAATTTATCCGGTGAAAGTTATTGCGCAGGGACGGTAGGACATAAATTGTCCTCCGCATTAACAGCCCCGCAGCCGGTTGGATGTTTTCCACCTAAATTGCCCTTTCAAAAAAAGTCAAATTTAAAGCAGGCATGGTTTTATTTTTTTGATTATCTTATCACAAAATGCTGACAGGTGATTATTTTTTTTGGTTGCTGTTGTATTTGACGGAAAAATTAGTCCATTTGTACATCAAATTTAATCCATGTCACAATTTGTCCATTAATGACCTACAAATTCCATGGTGTAATACGACAAACGCTCCACCCCATCCGTCCGTCCGTCATCCACTACCTTTGGAACAGTTGCAAGTTGCAAGGGTGGCATTTCATTATATCGCAATCAGTAATTTGTAAGTTATAGAAAATTAAATGTGGTGTAATACGACAAACGCTCCACCCCATCCGTCCGTCATCCACTACCTTTGGAACAGTTGCAAGTTGCAAGGGTGGCATTTCATTATATCGCAATCAGTAATTTGTAAGTTATAGAAAATTAAATGTGGTGGGGCAATATATGTCCATTATTAGGTTTAAATTACTCCCCCATATTTAAAAATTCATTTAAATCTAATAATAAACATATATTACCCACCCTATTTAATTTCTTATAACTTAAAATTTATGACTTTCCAACTTATACTGACACTGACAGATACCCCTGTTCACAGGTTGTCATGATTTGACATTCCACCACTGTGCACATGTTGTCATTTCCTTCCTTTCCTTTACCTTGAAAAAGAGATTCCCGTTATTGATGAAACCTAGTGTCGTCTAAGAGGGTTGTTTGCGTTTGCGTTTATGTTTTCAGATTCCTTACCTGCCCTGCAATTTTGCATCGACTATATCAAGCTTCGCATATCTGCAATTTGCAATTTCTGTTTTCACAGTCTATTAGGGATTGGCTATGGCTTCCCCTGTATCCTCATGCCCTGAAACGGAAATCCAAATAGAAATTGAAAATTTGCCTCCTCGATCTAACAATTTTCGTCCTGCAGTTTCAGCTATTGACGCCTCCTCGGCCGCTTCGGCAACCTCCACCTCAGCTAACCCCCACAGCAATCACAACATCTATTGTGATGTGTTCGTCAATCACAGAGGCCCGGATGTTAAGAAAACCTTCGCTAGCCATCTCTACCATCGCCTTCTCTTACACGGAATCCGAGTCTTTTTGGACCGGCCAGAATCGCAGGAAGGGGCGAATTTTTCTTCGGAAATAGAACCTGCCATTAGAACCGCCTCCGTCCTTGTGGCTATTTTCTCTCGTACATATGCAGCATCGACTTCGTGTTTGAATGAGCTCCTCCTGATGTTGGAGTCGAAGGGTTCTATTATTCCGGTGTTTTACGGTGTAAAACCAGAAGATCTTCGATTGACGCGGGGCGAAGATGGAGTGTATGCTCAAGATCTATGGAACTTAGAAATCACGCAAACGGGAGAAGGGAAACCGCGATACGACTCCACCACCATTAAAAAATGGAGAAAGGCTCTATGTCGTGTTGCAGAAATAAGGGGTTTCGATCTGGAAGCATATAATGGGTGAGATCTCAACCCTCCCCTCTCAGTATTGTAATACTTCACGCTGATTAGATATACATAGGTTTATTTTTTTCATTAGCTGTATTTATTTTCTTGTGAATAACCAGAGACGAAGGGGAGTTGGTAGATCAAGTGGTTCAATGCGTGTTGAAAAAGGTGAAAAAACCGATATTCAATTTGGCCAAATATCCAACTGGTTTGGAGGAAAAGCTGCAGGATTTTGAAAATAGAGTCCTATTGCAGCAGCAACAGAAGAGTGGAAAACTTCAGGTCATGGGGATTGTTGGGTTGGGCGGGGTTGGAAAGTCAACCCTAGCGAAAGAACTCTTCAACAGGAAGAGATCAGATTACAGTAAATCTTACTTTTTATGTGATGTCAGGGAAAATGCAAGTAAAGGTTCATTACATTATTTACAGCGTGAACTTCTCAACGGCTTGACTCACGTTGATATTCATATAGACAGCGTCTATGAAGGCATAGAGATTCTCAAGAGAAGTCTTTCATGTTCTAATGCTTTCATAGTTTTAGATGACGTAGATCAGGCAAATCAGCTGGATGCATTTTTGCCGGTTCAAAGTGTACTCAGGTCAGATAGCTTAATTTTGATTACATCTAGAGACAAAAATGTTCTCACAGATTCAGGAGTTCAAAACAAAGCAATTTATAAATTAACTGGCCTTGATGCACAACAGTCCCAGGAACTCCTCTGTTTGCATGCCTTCAGCCAGCCCTATCCACTTCCAGGGTTTGACTATCTTGTAGATAAGTTCATAAAAGCCTGTGATGGGTTGCCATTGTCTTTGAAAATTTTTGGGGCACTCCTTAATGGAAAAGAACTATCATATTGGGAAGCCCTATTGAATAGACTTGAACAAATAATTCCCTCTGAGATCCGAATGAGACTTAAAATTAGTTTCGATGCGCTTAATCAAGATGAACAAAAGATGTTCTTGGACATCGCCTGCTTCTTTGTAGGAGAAGAAAGGGATATGGCAATAAGAATATGGGACGGATCAGGTTGGAAAGGTTCGCTGGGGTTTGAACATCTACAGAAGAGATGTCTCGTGGAGGTTATTGAAAACAAGATAAGAATGCATGACCAGCTTAGAGATATGGGAAGAGAAATTGTGGAGGCTTCAGGATTGGCCCGTCGTCTTTGGCGTTGGACAGAGAACATTAATGATCTCTTGGAGCAATTCTCATACGTAAGTGCGCACATAATTCAAATCTTTATAAATTGTTTGATGTAAATGTCAGTAAATTTTGTTATCACTGTCTTTCAATTCTCGTCTTTCACCAATAAACAGGGAGTCACAGAAGTGCGTGGAATTAGGGCGCTTGGTGTTGATAACACAGATAGCGATGACGAGAGCTCACGAATATCATGCTACAAAAGCTGGAGTCACCAGCTGCTTCGGCACTGCGTGAGAGAGCTATGCCACAATACACCTTATCGTGGCATTGCTACGAAGAAGTTGCAACTTCTTGATAGTAAAGGTGATTTGGCGGAGCGATTTTTGAGGAAGGTGCGATTGCCAAACCTTATATGGCTTCGCTGGTATAAGTGCCCCTGCTTTTCTCTGCCTTCTTGTATCCCAGTGAAGAACCTGAGGGTTTTAGAAGTGCGGGGGGGGAATTTGAAATCATTGTGGCAATCAGGATATCAGGTAAATACAATTTTGGCGATTTAAAGTATGTGTGTTCATTCGTTATTGATTTCGCACAGTAGGATCTGCAACTAATTTAAATGTTTCTGCAGAAGCTAATCGTCGAAGTCTCTCTTACGATTGAAACCCTGGAACATTTTGCAGGCACCTTTGCAGTTGCGAGAGTTAGTTATTAGTTCTCCCCTTTCAAAGTTACCAAAGTCCATCGGGCACCTGAAGCACCTCGAACGGATTGTCCTCCAGAGTAGTAATCTGGAAACATTGCCGGATGAATTTTGTCATTTGTTGTCGTTGAAACGATTCGAGTTAACAAACTGCCCAAATCTAAAGTCACTGCCAGATTCTTTTGGGTACTTGATAAACCTGGATTACATCGATCTGTCTCACTCTTCTCATTTACAGGTCCTTCCAAAGTCTTTCGGTAATTTAATAAACCTGAAATACATAGGTCTGTCTCACTCCCTACAGTTGCAGATGCTTCCAAGTTCTTTTGGTAATTTAATTCGTCTTAAATATCTTGATTTGAGTCGGTGCTATAATTTAACCATCTCCAGCGAAACACTGGGAAACATCAACACACTTGAATATTTATATGTTTCCTATTGTAAGAATATTGAAATATTACCTCCGCAAATAGCAAATCAAAAGTGCCTAAAAAAATTAGATCTTAGGGGTACAAACATAAAAGAATTTCCAAATGAAATTGGTGACTTGGTCGATCTAGAAGTTCTGGAAGTAGGGAGCCCTTCGCTTGACAGTCTACCACCTTCAGTTGGTCACATGAAGATCTTAAAGGAATTGAAGCTCGAGAATTGCAGTGAATTGAAACATTTGCCGGTGACTGTTCGACTCTTGACTCAGTTGAGGGAGTTGAGAGTATTGAATTGCCCGTTGCAAACATTAAGAACATGGAATGAGATGGAATCATCCAATGACAACTGCATGCCTCAGCTGCAAGTCTTGGAACTGTACAAGACTAAATTATCAGAGGTATCATTTGCTACAGGTGTTTGCCCCATCCTTCAATATTTCTCCCTCCGGTTTTGCAATCATATAGTGGAGGTCGGAACATTGCCAAATGCACTAATAAAACTGGAATTGACTAATTGTTCTAACTTGAGGAAAATAGCAGGGCTTTCTGATCTTGCAAGCCTCCAAGTGCTGGACATTAGCCGGTGCCAAGATGTAGAGGAGCTGCCAGGTGTTGAAATGTTGGTATCTTTGAAAGAGTTGCACGCAGATGCCTGTGTGAAGCTGAAGAGCATACGGGGATTGGGCCAGCTAACAAAGCTTCTACTATTAAATGTTCATGAGTGCTCTGGGTTAGAGGGGCTGCCAGGTATCCAACATTGTAGGTCGTTGGAGTACCTTGATGTTAAGGGTTGTCCGAAGCAGTGGGCTGAGGAGGGATTACTGGAGCAGTTGCACCAACAAGTGAAGGTGCTCAAAATGTGAAAAGCAAAAAAGCAATTTTGAAATGAATGCATGATTTTAGTCACAGGTTATATATTTCAGGCACAGTTTGTACCCTACAAGATGCTAGATTGTTGAAAGAGGTTGCGTAGTTGCATCTGGACGATCCAAATTAAAACATCTTGGAGAAAGTGGAAGGTCTGCCTAGCATATAACCTTGGCAGATTCTGTAATGAATGTTTATCCATATACCTCACGAGAGGCTGTATATTTGGCGTTCTGTTCTATTTATTTGCATTAATGGTTTCAAATTGACTCATCCTTTTGAATAAGGCTGAATGCATTTATGATAAACTTCAGATTTATCCATTTATTACAGAAGAATGTACACATACATTTTGAAACAGGCATTCTTGGACTCCAAATAATTAATATTAAAAAAAACACTATTTAAAATTTAATTAAGGGTTTAAATTTGCTTTTGTAGTATTTAGTTTTTCCTACATTAATTCTTTGATTCCATATTATATCGTTTTCCTTTAAATAATATATATAGATATGGAAAAACACAGTGAAGTAGAATTGATAAAATGTTTTGGTTTTTATATTTTTTTTTGGGATATTTTTTTGGTCAGGTTTCGCAGAATTAAAAAAAAAACAATTTGAATTTAGAATATGTAAAATAAGTATTTGGTGGTAAATTCATTTATTCATTAAAAATTAATTTTAAATAAAAAATTCATTTATTCATTAAAAATTGAATTTAAATAAAAATAAACAAATTTCCAAAATTATATTGTATTAAAAAGTCAAAACATTTATTTTTTAAATTACATTAAAAAAATATTATTTTTTATTAGAATTAAATGAAAATTACATATGCATTTATTCATAAAAAAATGATTCTTAAACAACAAGAAATCACATTCTCGGCAATTATATATTGATTGAAAGTCAAAACATCAAAAACAATATTATTTTTATTAAAATTAAATGAAAATTACATATAATGTTTAGTAGTTGAATATTACTAGCGTTGATCCATTTTAAATGGGGTCTAGCAAGGGCATCTTAAATCCCGTCTATCAAGGGTTTAGAAGGATCAAATTTCTTACCTAATTATACCATGAGCAAAACTATGGGTTGTCAAAACTTGGATGTAAAAAACCACCAAAGATAAATTAATTATTTTACTCAATTTTATTTTAATTATTATTATTTTGTTATAAGTTTTATTTTATTTTCATTCTTATTTTTATGTAAACACCCCTCACTTTGACCTCGGTGAAAATCATTCACTCGCCAATCGAGTCTCTCAAGTAAACACGGAGAGATGGGATAACAATTTTTCTTTTTCCTTTTCTAACTTGAGAACTGGAAATGAACCTCACCATTGCATTCATCTGGTCAAGACGAATATGGTGATATAGAGCTTTACCCCAATCAAACCTCTGGATTAGAAGTTATGATCTTTTGACTTTCTGACAAATCAAAAGGTGCCACATCATCAATCTTACCATGTGGCCACACTGCGTAGCTAATCTCCCAATGCCACATGGTAGTTTGTTAGTGGCGTTTGACTCTTTCATTGTGTTGTAGCTAAATCCCAATCAAACCTCTGGATTATAAGTTATGATCTTTCGACTTTCTGACAAATAAAAAAGGTGCCACATCATCAATCTTACCATGTGGCCACATTGCGTAGCCAATCTCCCAATGCCACATGGTAGTTTGTTAGTGGCGTTTGACTCTTTCATTGTGTTGTAGCTAAATCCTTCCAGGTGAAAATGATAAAGGCTCCTCAAACGAAAGCCATGAAATGTCAAAAGGCATTGCTTCTTTAAGCTCTTCACCGTTTTGAAAGGAGGATAATATGTTTATTGATATCATTTGCCAATATTTTTAGTTTATGTTAAAAAAATAGTCTTTTATTAAAAATAGTGGGCTCAAAAGCTCAATCTCCAAGTCAAGTATTCTAAATCACGAGTTCACTGTTTTGTAAGGAGGATAATATGTTTATTGAAGTCTGATATCATTTGCCAATATTTTTAGTTTATGTTAAATAATATGTTTATTGAAGTCTGATATCATTTGCCAATATTTTTAGTTTATGTTAAAAAATTAGTCTTTTATTAAAAATAGTGGGCTCAAAAGCTCAATCTCCAAGTCAAGTATTCTAAATCACAAGCCAAGCACTAAAGTGCATCAATCAATGACCATACTACACCAAGGCAACACCCATACAAGGCACCAAGAGCTCACAGGAGCCTACACTAGTGCACAACACTCACAAGAGCCTAGATTAGTGCACAATGTGTCGATAAAGGTCATCAACAATGGTGTATCTATATTGCCAATTTCTTTTTCAGTTTAGAAATGTGGGAGATTGGTTATTTAAAAGTGCAAAGAAGGAAGTTACCATGACAACGATTGTCGATACTGGGAAGTGTTGCCTATGTTTCACAAGTTTCATGGATCTTCAATGCAACAATACGTGGCAACATTTTGTTTGGGTCTCCTTGTGACCTGTTACATTATGAAAAAGCGATCCATGTGTAGTGCCACAATGCTATAGTGTTGACAATAATCTTGGTTGGGATTGAGGCATGGTGTTGAAACGTTTGTGGTGTTATAAGGCTTGAGACACCAACATATATATGAGTAACCAATACTTATATTTTTTATAAGTGCCTAAACAAATTGATGACACAAAGCGTTCATCCCTAGATCCAAGGGTTTCTCGGGAGGTTAAGGTGCATGAGGAATAAAATTAAGGGAGGCCCTGAAAAGTCGAATTGTGAAACCATTGATCAACACATCGATGATAGCATTTTTGATGCCAAAATCCAACAAAGTCTCAATGGTTAAAAATGCACGAAGGTTATGATAAGGGGAGCCCCCGAGACGCTGTTTCTTGAAATAGTTGATTGGGAGATCTACGATGGAGATTTTCGCCACCCCTCTCATTGGGAAATCGTGTACTAGTATGAGAGTCCCCGAGAGGTGGTTTTTGGTTTCTGTCAAACCACTCATGGTTTTTGCGTGTGTGCACGTGACGATAGCTTGGGACCTGCTCACAACTTTCCACCTCATCCTTAACACGTGATCAAGGTTGGGCTCGAAGTAATCACGGGCCCAACATGCTTTGTTGATTTCCAGTCAAAACGGCCTCGGAAGTTCAAGATCCAAAAAATTGCTAAAAATAGTAAACGCTGCTATAAACAAGGAAACTGATGAAATCGACCGGAGGACTAGGTGGAATAGGTGGGTGGCCACCAATATCCACATAGATCAGTGCTCCCTCCTTAGGAAGAAATAGTCCCCATTGCGTGCATAGCCTCCATGAGGTGAGGAATTTTCTATTGAACGTGGTCTGTGGTGAACCACTTGCCCTAGTGAAGGAGTTGGCTTGCTTTAACAACTCGATATAGTTGGATCCTCTATTGGTGGGTGTTATTGATCTGTGTGTTCATGATCCGATTGATTGTGACTTGTTCCATGCAGTCTGGGTTTAACTCTGTTGGTGTGAGTTGTTTTGCAATGTCAGATGTGTCGAGTAAGGGTGGAAAGTATGGTCGAAGGAGGTCCACATTAAACAATGGATGTAGACCAAGGAATGGTGGAATGTTGAGCTCGAACACGTTGTCCCCTACAATCTTGGTGATGGTGTACGACCCATATCGGAGCGGACGAAGCTTGCGGTGGGGTCCAACGATGCATTCCTTCTGCAAATGTAGTCAAACTTTGTCCCCCACCTGAAACTTGTGTGGCATTCGATGTTGATCATGTCGTTGTTTGTACTTAGCATTGACTCCGCCCAATATGCCATGGACATGTTGGCGGATGTGCTAAATGCACTCAATGAAGTTGTTTGGCCTACCAACTTCGGATTGGGCATGAGCTAAATCTGCTTGAGTAGCTACAAATGGTATGCAACTACATCAATGAGACATAATGGTTGGAATCATAACCCCACCTAAAAGGGGCTATGGCCAGTTAAGATATAGAGAGCTCGATTGTCGCTGTGTTGGACATAGAGGAGGCTTTCATCCCATGTGCGTGGATGCTTCAAGTTGTACATGCGTAGAATGTGTACGTTAATCCTGTTGACAACATTTGTTTGGCCATCAGTTTGGGGGTGGAAAGCCGTGGACTTAGTGAGCTTGGTATCCACATTGACCAAAAACTTGACCAAAATGTACTTAGGAACTTGCTCTCCTGGTCTAAGATAATGGATTGTGGGATCCCAAAGTGCACCCACACTTGTTCAAAGAAGAGTTTAGCAGTGGCTTCTGCTATGATACTCTTCTTGTAGGTCACCAGAATGACCATATTAGAGAATATGTCGATGACCACAAAAACAAAATAATTTCCATGCTTGGTAGAAGGAAGGCTCGACATATAATCCATGGAGATGGATTCCCACGGTCGACTAGGGGTAGGCAATGACGTTTACAAGTCTTGATTCTTGATGGTCGGTTTGGTAATGACGCCGAAAGTATAGGATATGATGTATTTCCAACATCTTGTCGAAGGTTCAACGAATGTAAATACTTCTACAGTACTACCACTGTTTTCTCCACCCCGAAATGTCCATTGCTCCGACAGTAGTGCGCTTCCCAAATCATCTTCGCACGCTCGGTTGAAGGAACACAGAAGTGTCCCAGGTGGCATAATAGTGCATCCTAGAGGTGAAAATTTGGAACTTGTTTGCCTTACAGGAGTGTTTGGAATGTGTTGCTGAATTATGGATTGCTCTTGTAAAGATACGGCCACCTTGAAGTCTCATGCCCACAAGAGTTGAGCACAGTGGTCAGCGCCACAATCGATGGTCGGCTGAGGTAGTTTGCAACATTATTGGTGCTGCTATGCTTGTACTTAATGTTCAAATGGAACTGTTGCAGGTATGTGGATCATTTCTGATGACGATTGTTCTGCAACTTCCCTTGTGTTTGTATGAACTGGAGGGGTCGATGGTCTATGTGGATGACTGTTTCATTCCCTAGAATGTAATGTTTCCATTGTCAACGGGCCTACATAATGGAATACATCTCTTTTTCATAGGTGGGATACTTTTGAACTGTGTCTAAAAGTGTCTCACTGTGATATGCCACTAGATGCCCCTACTGAGTAAGAATTGCACCAATAACATAGTCGGAGGAATCTGTCTCAATCTCAAATGGTTGTTGCAGGGCTAGTAATGTGAGCACTGATGCAGAGTAGAGTCACTGCTTCAACTCGATGAATGCCTTATGTTGGGATTCAAAACAAAATGACTTTGCTTTCACTCCTCCCTTTGTGACTTGACTCAAAGGCTAAATGATATGAGAGAACCCCAACACAAACCTGCGATAGAAGTTGGCAAGACCCAAAAAACTTTGGAGCTCCATTAGAATTGTTGGGGTTGACCAATCTCGAATGACCTGTATCTTGGTTGCGTCCACATGCACACCCTGCTCATCAACGATGTACCCCATATATTGAATTTGGGTCATGCCAAAAGTGCATTTCTCCAAATTGGCACACAACTTGTGTTGCCGCAGTGTTTGGAGGACCTATCGAATGTGGTGGAGGTGCTCTTCCCAAATCTAGCTGAAGATCAAGATGTCATCCAAATACACCACCACAAATGAGTTGGTGAAGGGTCGCACAATGTCATCCATCAACCTCATGAAGGTTGTGGGGACATTCGTCAACCCGAAAGGCATGACCAACGATTCGAAAAAGCCCTCTTTGGATTTTAAGACAATGTTCCACACATCAAAGGGTTCGATTGGTACTTGATGATAACCAGACTTAAAGTAAATATTGGTGAAATATTTGATCCCCTTGAATTGGTCCAAAAGGTCATCAATCCGTGGGATCAGATACCTATTTCGAACAGTGATATTGTTCAATGGCCGGTAGTCAATACAGAGTCTCCAGGTCCCATCCTTCTTCTGCACCAACATGATCAGGGTCCCACAGGGCGATGAAATTGGCATGATGTGCCATTTCTGCAGCAACTCTTGAATCTGCTTCTTGATTTCATCGTTCTCTAGAACAGAGCGTAAATAAGTCAATCCATTGGGTAGCGGCGTGTTCAAGGTCAGATCGATGGAGTGCTTGACCTGATAGTGTATAGGTACCCCTATGGGTGAGGTAAATATGCCCCTGTACTCGTCCATGACCTTGTCCATCTGTTGTTGCCGTGGAAAGGGACCTTATCTAGAGGTCGTGGAAACAATCTTCTTCTAGTCTCGAGGGTGAATCATAAGGAAAAAAAATTTCTCGGTCTGGGAAATGATCTTACAGCATTGCTTCGCAGTGATCATACATATGACGGTAGGTGATGCTACCTTCGGTATCCAGTACAACTTATTTCCCAAAGTAATAATAATAGTGTGAGATCTAGATTCATACACAACATGTCGCTTTTACAAATATGGTTGACCTAATAATACATCACAAACTTCAAGAGGAGCAACATCACACCGTACCACATCTGTGAAGTGCTTGATGTTGTAGGGGAGAAGACACCGCTGGCTGACGCGAAGATCTTGTCCTTGGTGAAGCCAACCGATGGTGTACGACTACGGGTGTGTTGTGGTCAGTAGGCCTATCCACTTCATGACTTCTGCTAAAATGAGGTTCTTCTGGCTCCCGCTGTTGACAATGAATTACATCAGAGAATTTTTCACCCACGACTGTGAGTAGAAGAGGTGCTCCCCCTCCTCTGGATATTTGGGCTCATCCTTCTAGATCTTCGTGGTTGTAACAGTGGCACTAGAATTCACATCAATAATATGATTCCCTTTGTCATTCCCCTTGCCGGGTGCTGACTCAGAGTCGGAACATGCATATGATTCAGAAGCGTCAGCTCGGCAACCAGTCACTGCTCGGCTCAACACTCACTCATGTTGTGAGTGGGGCTCTTATGGAACTCACACCACTTTTCCGTATTCTTCCTTGTCTTCGTGGTTTTTTCCTTTCCTTGCAGCTTCGACGCACTGTTCTCGGTCGCCCCGGCTTGGATTTGTCCTTTGTTTTGCAGTTTGGGGGCGTCTTTCCCTTGCTTCGGATTCACAGATCCAAAGTATCCATTCTTCTGTTTAAACTTCGGCTTGATTTTGACAACATATCAATAGGTAGCACCGAGCGAGGAGATGTCCAGAAACTCCATTTCGTCTTGGATGTACTTTGTAAACAGTTGCGATACTTGAGTACCAAATGCCGCCCGAAATCCTTGATACCCAACTTCGTGTGAAGGGCATGATAACCATTTGTGAACTCTGACACATCTTGTTCCCTTCCCTGTCACAGTGTGGTCTACTTTATATTTATCGTCATAGCTACCGACAGGGTAATATTGTTTCTTGACAGCGTCTCAGAAAAAATTCCAAGTGGGTACAGTTGAAAATAGTGAGGATTCCCCCTCGTCCCTTTGCACACAGTGAGTTTCCCACTAGTCCTTGACATGGGGGGCGACCTTTAGGAGTGCAAAAGTAATATTTCCCGATTGGAAAAGTCATGAACTAAAAAAATACAATTCCAACATATTTAACCATCTATCTACGACGTCCACATCTATTTGACATTCAAATATGATAATTTCAACATTAATTTGTACCTTAAAAGGAGTGACGTCTCCAGAGTGGTTGTTGGATGAAGATTCATCCCTGTGGGTAGTTGTCAAAGGATCTAGGCAAAGTTATCCATCATCACATTCCTCTGTTTCTCAAGGGCCTCCTCGAGCAATATTTTGAAAGGATATCTCGCTCCCTTGTCTTTCTTTTCATCTGCCATGGGAGGCCATCAGGGTTTGTGAGGCTGGTCTCGCAAAGGTTCAACCAGATCAAGCCCTAACTCTTTATACCCTGATCTCGTTGGGGACATGCAAAGAAAAACCAAGAAAGAGCAAGTTGCTCTGATACCACTGTTCCATACTTATGCAAGAATGCAATAGACTATAGATATAAAAATAAACATAGAGGTGCAATAGAAATAAAAATACCTTTCATTAATATCAAAGAACTAAAATATGCTTATATACAAAATGAAAATAAACTAGCTAGGGCGATGGTATCTTATCTCTGAGAAGAGATGCGGCGGCTACATGCCTCCGAACTGTGTTACAACGAGGCTCAAAGGATTTTTTATTATTAAACAACAATGGAAAACCATAAATAACCAAAAAACTAACACCATGAGATGAAACATCAAGAGTTTGTGGGCTCCGTTGGGGTTACTTGGGCAACCAACTACCTGGGGTCGTAACTTGGTCATATTATCTCCGTTTGGCACATACGATACCTCATTGGAAATATCTCTCCGAGTATTACAGGATTTGCTATAGGCCCTTTCATTTGTATATGAGTCCACTCCGGACCTCAAAAAAACACTATTTAGGGGGTCAAAACTGCTCCAGAAGTTTAGGACTTGAAAAATTGCTAAAACTAGTAAATCATGCTATAAACAAGGAAACTGATGAAACCGACTGGAGGTCTAGGTGGAATAAGCGGGTGGCCACTAATATCCACCTGGAGCACTCTCTAACTACATATTTTAAAGTTATTACCAATCTTTTAGTTGTCCTGGGAATTAGTTCCTTTGCAACCAACACTGTCTCCAAGGGTTACAACATTAAATTGGCATCGTTGTCGGGGAGCATAATTGAAAATTTTTCCCTAGGTTTTTCTTGAAATTTAATAACTGATTATTTAGGGTTATAAGAACCAATGTTTGGCTGTAAATCCTCACCAGCCCTCTTCATATTTGGGCATTTGTTTTTATGGGTTTTAAAAATGGCTCTCCCTGCATTCTTAGCCAACAAATTTGCCCCCCTAAATTTCATTGGGATACTTGACTATCCTCATCCTGTGCCTGCATTTCATGAATGAAATATTTATTTGCCAAGATTCAGTGGAAGTGAAAATGAAATCCTAGCTCAACACCTTAAATATTTTCATGAATGCATGGAGCAATAAAGTATTGTCCGTGAAGATGTGAAAATGAAGTTATTTATGTTTTCTTTGGACCAAAAAGCTAGGGTTTGGTACAGAACCTTTCCTCATCACAATATTTTCTCCAAAGAACTTCTGTAACCCCCCTGACATTTACACAATTTCACAAGCACACCAAGGTAAACATGAGATGACTGTCACTATGACATGAACCGACCTCCAAGTTCCAATTATGGAAGTGGGGCCGACAAACCAACAATTTTACTGATATCCCATAGGCACTATAAATCACTCAAGTGTTAAACAACCACCTCAGGTGGTCAATCCTTGATTTGGAACCATTTTTCTCTGACCTAGGACCCCCAACCTGATGCGAAACAAGGCAAGGGTGTGATTATAGGCCTCCAACTGCATGCATAGGCCTCCTTCCATGCAGTTATAGCCTAAATTATTCAGTTCTGAGCATGCGGTTCAGAGATCTGTGCCACCTTTTTAGGCCAGCGTCCAAACCACTATCCAAAATTGCCTGTAGCTTTTCAGAATCATAATTTACATGCTGAAAATTCTAAACATTCAAACTTGAAGCAAGAATATGACCTAGATTGTTGAATTCATGATAGAAATTTCATCAAACATATGAGAAACATTTAAGCTACGGGTCATGAATGCATATGTGATCATAAACTAATAGTCTTCATTTGAGAATCACCAAGAAGGCTCTAAGTCCTCTCTAGCTAGCTACAATAGCACTTGTTAGTCCATGAATTCATCAACCATTCAATAAATTATCAAAACATGTCAAGAACCATAGATAGCTTACATCATATAACCAATATAGAAATCATGACAAATCAACAATAATGTCACCACTATAATCACTACAAGTATTCATAAATCACAATAGAAAAAATAACTCTTATTGATATATCAAAATACCAACCAAGTCAGGGATTTCCATGTACCAACTGACCATATATTGGGCTGAATCAAATCTCTCTTTCAACCAATAATCCACGCGCCATATTCCAAGCATGAATGTGGAATCTCATAGAATAAACCAAAAAAACGAAGCCAGGGCTTCCAGAGGCCAAACCACCTCAACCCTCAACCACAGTGATTCCACCTCAACAGTTTGGAAACTACTAACATCAACTAGATTGGTCTCTACTCAAGTTGTTTAGGACTCCAGTAACTAGTAACTCAACCCATATCCTTCTAGGACTCTAGAGAGTTTGCTCAAACTGCAACTCTAGGAAATAGTAACTCAACTCACCAAGGGCTCTAGAGCGTTTGTTTCAACCAACGACTCCAAAAACTAGTAACTCGACCCAAAATATTATAGGGATTCCAGGGCATCTGTTCCAACCCATATCCATAGGGAACATGAGCACCAATCCAAAAAACAACAAGTGGGAAGCCCACAACACCATGACTATCCAGGAAATGGAAAGGCAAGGCTAAAACCACTATCAATCCAGGCAAAACTCCATGCTAATGACAACAATAACCAGAAAATCACATACATATACCATGCATCCAAAAATCAGCAAGGAAATCACACATGCAACTTGTTACCTCCAAACCAATCCAGCTGTAGCTGCTGATCCAATCGTTTCCTTGCACTCCTTATTTTCCTTTGCCTTCTTTCTCCAAATATAAGTGAATACTAGAGTGCTCCAAGCAAGCTCCAAGAATTCTCTAAGTGTGTAAGAGTATGAGAGTGAAGGTGTGAAAATGAGAGAGCCAAAATTAGATCGAAAAAATACTAACAACTGATCCTTTGAAGCCTTTTTATCATTGATGCTTCTATTTTCTTCATTTTTCCTTTAATTTTCCTTGCATGCAAATCTGTCTCTTCGCCTTCATTTTATCCTATTTTATTTTATTTTCATAAATAAAATGCTAATTATTGTCTTTTGCCTTTTCCAATTCCCTTGCCAATTTCAATATCCATTAATTAATCACAAGTGATGTCCATCACTATGTTTTTCCCAACATTCATCTTGAAATACATGTCCCATGACCTTGGTCTTATTTTATTTACATGTAAAATCAACCAGGGGTTGTTACAAACCCCTCCCCCTTGGGGGAAAACCATCCTCGGTGTTTAATGATGCTTATAACCAGTAAACACATGCTACCCATGGAGATTTATAATACATCTCGATGCAACATTTACATCATACCAACTGCTAAAAACATGAACACCATATTTCTTATCAGAGCTTTATACCACAACTCGATGTAGTTTTTATAACACACTACTTATTGCAACTTTGTAACACAAATCATTGCAGTATATACAATACACATGCATAAACATAAACCAAAACACATAAATCAAACTCATCTGCTCAAATAAAAAATAAGGATATATAGCCCACATCTAATCAACCTCTGCCATGTAGCTTCATCGAGCCCAAAGTGCTTCCACTACACTTTAACCTATTCGATTGCTCAGTTTTAGAGCATGAGTTGTTTTCATTGCAAAATAAACTATGGTTTTGGCTGGAATTCTTCCTCTGGTTCCACCTGCAATACATACCAATCAATGACATGATCAACATTCTGGAAATACTTCTTAAGAAATGAAACATGAAAAATATCATGGACTTTCACTGTTGGCGGAAATGCAAGTTTATAGGCCACTGGTCCAATCCTCTCAAGGATCTCAAAGGTTCACAATACCGAGGTGCCAAATTGGCACATGACCCAATCCTAATGGAGCTCTTCTTGGGCTTGATGCGTAAGTACACATTCTCCCCAACTTGAAAGTCCTTGAATGCTTTGTGCTGATCTGCATAACTCTTCTACTTGTCCTATGCTGCCTTCAAATTCTTTCTAATAACCTGCCTCTCCTGCTCCATCTATTAGGTCCCTATAATATTAGTGCATTCCACTTATTATTATTGCTAGTGTATCCCCCTATTGTTATTGTTGTGTCCATGTATACCCCATGTTGTTATTGTTGTGCCCCATAGAAGTCCACTATTGTTATTGTTGTGCCTTTACATTATTATTATTATGTAGGCTCTGATTATATTGTGACCCCTTAGACTCCAATATATACCAAGGAATTCTTATCATTTGTATCATCCAAGAATTGTTCATTTATGCAATGCAAATGAGGTTTTCCCTTCGAAAAGGATAATTTTTAAGTCGTTCATCTATATTTTCTTCTATTTTGTGAGCTGGTTGCATAACATTTGGTATCATAGTTTTGGATTATAGGGTTTCCATACTTCAAGCAAGTTATCTTGGATTTTTCACTATATATCTTGTCATACGAGGCTTTAACAACTGGAATTTCGATAACATGGAGTAGAAATCTTGGTGAACTTCTTGAAGAAATTTCGGAATTTGGTTCGCTATATGTTATGAGATAGGGTCTGAATAAGTTAGGGTTTTTGCAGGCCCCATAATTAAATCTCAAATAGGTGACCTAGGGAAAATTGACATAAATTTATCTCTGAGCATCGGATTTGAATTTCGTAAAAATTGACTGAAATTGGATGGACTCTAGTTTTTCATGTATAATTTTCAAGGCCGAAGGTAAAAACAATTACACGTGACATTTCATAAAAGTTCTCTCTACTGAACCATTTTATAATCAGGTCGTTGTGGGAGATTGGACACAACTCTTTCTTGAAGAATCCAATCTCGGTTTGACTTGAGGGGTTATCAAGAATACTAAAGGGGCTACCACAAGAAATTTTTTTAAACCTTGGAGATATGAAATTACAGAGATACAATAGTTTCAATATCAAGCTCCTAAAAAACAAGAAACACGTGTGTATTTGTTTTTTAAAATTTGCGTAGCTTTTGTTTGAAAAATCAATTTGAAGTGATTCAAAAGTTAATTTTTCTTAGAGATATATTGTTCTTTGCTTTGATAATTGCATTTATTTATTGACAAATTACATTCACCCCATAACATCATAACATTATTCATATTTACATCATTATTCAACAGCATATGCAACTATATAGAAATAACAATATCATCATCATCAATGCAACATAACATAAAAGAATAATAGAAGAAAAGCATTCACACATAGATACACCGGGATTGGTGAGAGACCAGGGAAAAACCCACTATGGGGAAAACCATTTTAAAATCTTCTTCTTAGTACATTGTCATCAAATAATTCAGAAAAAGAGAGTACAATGATTTATATCTTCAACTATGCAATTAACCAACAAAACAACTACAACATCCATGAAATGAACCGAATAATGTATATACTCAAAACCTTGATTCTTAATTTAGTAATGAACTGTCACTGTTTGCGGTCTCTGCAGTCAACCGATGAACACTGCGGTCAACAATCAAAAACTTCGGAAGACTGAGATTTAATCTTTTAGGTCCTAGTCACATGGAGGAGGGGTTTTGTGAGTGACTATAGCTTCCCATTCGCTCCCTTAAGCCTGAAATGCGAGCGACCGAGGTCAGATTTGGACTTCGAAAACCCAAACTCCTAGTTGCATGGATGGAGATTTGTTTGTGCGATTGGAAGGCTCTAGTTGCACGAATGAGCTTCTGTACGAGCGACTGTGGTCGACTTATTCCTGTGTTGTTCCCGCGACTGAGGCAAAAAACCCTAAATCAAATATGCGAGCTTCAGATCTTGCAATTTCACCTCAGAGCGAACCTATTCCTCCGCGGGCGAGCCTCAGACCTGTGCGAGCCAAAAAACCAAGATAGAAGAGTGTGTCTAAATGAGGTAGATTTCAATTGTATTTATAGCCTTCCAAGGTGGTCCACTTTGATTTAGGGTCGACCTTATCAAATATGCACATGTGAGGATTGTTTCATAAGAACACTTTCCCTTATCCGATTTGAGTGTTATTTATGTCAATTTTGGTCCTCTCGAAAAGTGGAATTCAATGCAATTATTATCTCCATCAAGTGAGCTGTCAAAAGTGGAATTTGATCGCAATTTCATATTTTTAACACTCCCTCTCAACTAGGGAGAATTCCACCTGTCAATATATGTCCATCGATCAATATATCATATTGCCATCATATGTCCCATCTCAAGTATCTCATCATCTCGAATTATCATTGTTCATGTCAATTCATCTCTTGCTTATTCCTTCTTATCTCTTGATTGTCCTTTCTCACATGCTGAACATTCTAGAATCTAAAAGAATAAGAATTTGTTATTGGAGTGGATCATAAGCTACCACCCTTTATTCATCGCGCTACTACTCGAAATCTCTGCCAATGGGCTACTACCCAGAAACATTGGCAGGGTGTAATATCCCAAAATAGGGAAAATATACAATAATGAGAATATCTTAAGATATTCCAAAATTGGAGCTACAACAATCCATGAACATAATAATGAAGTAGCAACGATAAATCAACACATAGGATGTAAGAAGATCCAAATAGCCATCTTATTAGATCATAGCAGCAAATTCATACAATATCTTGAGGAAAAAATCTCTCAAGCTAGGCAATACAAGCCTCAAGATACACGTACATAGAAAAATGAAGAACACTGCTACACCAAAAATGCCCAAGGCTATGACAACGCATTTTTATTAGGGGAATTGCTGCTGGAAAGTGTCAATACAAAAATATAAAACTATAGGGCCCAAACAATTTTGGGAGTGAAGATATAGACTCCCAAACTGAATTTCAAGGCAATCCAGAAAGGATTTCCTGAAATATACAAAATGAAAAAAATGCTGGAGTTGCAGGGCTGAGTAGCAGCTGCAACTCAAGAATTGGATGGAGATGGCTGTAGATGATGCACAAGCTGAAAAAACCTCCTCCATTGGATCTTCCAAGTGAAAGGTTGATCCTAACACTGAAGGTCTCTCCCTCCAAACAAACACTACAACCCTCACTGCAAATGCTCTCTGAAAATAACACAGTCAAGGAGAGGGACTGCGCTGTAGATGATGGAAAATGGTTGGCCTGATGCCAAATATGATGAAATCAACCCAGAATCTTACTCACTTATCCTCCAAAGGAAATAAGGCTTTCTCCTCTAAAAAATAAGCTCTGGAAGTGGTGCTCAGTAACCTCCACTGCAACACCCTGCAACGCAACCCAGCTCTAAACAGAAGCTGTGTTGTAGCTGAAGGAGGATGCTTTTCCTAAAGCCTGAATGTGGAGAAATGAAGAGAAAGATCCTTCAAGAGGCCTCTCTTTAAAGGAGAAGGAATTCCTAAACATGAATGCCTCGTGCTAAGCAACATTGCAACTCTACTAAACAACAGGAAAATGCATAAAGTCTAAACAGACCAGGAAATCAATAATACATAACATGAATAACAATGGCTGCCTTTCCCTCCTTTTAAACAAATCAAACCCTCTCACCATGGGTCCCACTCATTAGGGTTTCCTCCACCAAGTAATCTCCCTCCCATTCATACTGCGTTGTCTCTCCAAGGGTTCTTTGCCTCCTATCCCAGCGCTGTTGACTTGGTCAAACTTGACCTTGTCCACATGCAAATGATCCTGTTCACACATGAGGGTGTGAAATCCAACTCCTATGACTATCCCTTTTCACGTTATGAGGGATTTTATTCATATTTTTAATATGCATGGGACTCCTTACCCATTTATTAAGTTGCTAGGGGGTAAAAACAAAAATAAATATTCCAATTAGCTGCATGCTAATTTGGAATATTACAGTCCTCCCCTCCCAAATGTTGCTTGTTCTCAAGAAAATACAAGGATATATCTGAGAAGCCTCTCCTTCTCTCCCTATAGCATCCTCATATGATAAAATCCTCCAAGGATCAAGACTATGTATCATCAATACATCTCCAAGTTGTCCCTCCCAAGTATGAAAACTAGCTTTTGGTGTGCATCCCAAATAGCTATCATAATGTAAAACATCCATGGAGACAACAATGGGTTGTCTAAAGGCCTTCTTGAGGCATGAGGTTTGATATAGATTGGGATCTATCATCCCCATATGAATCTCCCATCCCCAAGCTATCATCCATACAAAATGAGTCACCTCCCAACATGGCAACTCCTGAAAATGCTCCTCCACCTTGAGCTCATGCAATGTTGGTGGGCTGAAAATCTGAACATGGTAGACATAGGAACCTACCCCACGCTGTCCTTATCTCCACTTATGATAAGTGTAGAGTGTTGGCTAATATTGGGCTGCAATAAAGTTTACCTAAAGTGGCAAGAAGAAGACTAGATACTCAAGGATCTCCTCTCCAATGTTATGAAACATGCTGGCCCAAATCCTTCCATATATGATGAGTTGGAAATCACCATCATATGGAATCCAATCAATCCCATGGCCCACCTCATGAAAGAAGAAATGTTTGGCTGTGGTGGCCATATCATCTCTCATGCTCCCATTAGAACATGCAATGCAAACAATGTGGGAAATCTCTCCCCCAAGGGACACATCCAACCAATGTGCCACTCCCCCAGTCATGCTACCAATAAAAATAAGAACAATAGCAAAATAAGGAACCATAATGAGAACCATAATTGCTGCCATATGTAGCAAGGGAGAAGGACAATGGTCCCTCAAATGTAACCAACGCAGTTTGACTTTCAACTGCAATAGAGAGTGACAAAAAGTGTGGTTTCTCAACCACTTGCTTTCTATCCCACTCTCCTCATATGTTTGGAGAAAGTGAATGATGTATGGTACAAAGTGAGCATGTTCTCCATAATACATCTCATCCCCAAGTCCTCCTAGGGAGTGGTCATCAATACTGCTGATGGCCTCAAATAGACCATGAAGTCTAGAAAAGGAATACCCCTCCTTGGAGCAACATCCTGCACATATATGGTTAAGGGATGCATATATACATTATACAAGTCATTGTGCAAACAATAAATACCCTTACCATATGTCTTACTCATGAAAATGGAGTGGCTATAGATGAGTCTCCTCTCATCCTCAAAGCGGAAAGAGGTGGATGTGATAACTCTTCCAAAGAGTTATGTATCTCCTCCATCTCCACATGATCCATGCATCTCCTCATATGCTGATATATCTCCTCATCAAAGACTTCCCAAAAATACCCCTCCATGATGGTGTGGTATGCTCTTATAGAATAAGTGTGGCTGAAAAAGAAATCTCCATGGGATGCTTGTAGCAACTTCTCCTTGAGCTTGGAAGCTCCAAATAAGAAGATCCTACCATGGTATTAGATGACCCCATCTCTAACTGAATATCCCTCCTCATGCAACTGGTCATTCAATATCATGCAAGTGAAAAGATCCTTTGAATACTCCACCAATAGCTGGGAGTTCCAATATGGATCTATCCTCCATAGTGACAACGCTGATGATCTCTTATGAGGAGCATCTGTCATATGGTCATCCTCCTCTTTGACATCTCCCATGCCAAAGATGCAAGTTGGAAGGCTGCTATCCTTCCCCTGCTGCTTTTGCCATAGTGCAAAATCTGAAATGAGAGTGGGTAAAGATGATGTTGAGAGAATGCTTCTCTCCTCCTTGAGTCTACCCAAGAATCTCAGTGCTATACAATGACCTCCCAAGGTCTCCACTCCTCTGAAATCAATGAATGGTGCCTCAAAATGTGAAGCATCTCTCATAATCTGCTGATCTGGTGGTCTCCTTGGTGAAATGTCTCCATGCAATGAGACATCCTCATCAAGAGTAGATTGCATATATGAATGGACAGACTTGTCCCTGCTCTCACTGCTCAATCTAGTCTCCCTCTTAGGTGCATCAACCTCATGAAATATACAAGGATGTGTGTTCCTCATCACATGATGCTAGTCATCCTCCCTATCTCCTCCTTGTATCTCCATAGGTTCACACCCTATCATCAATGGCACATGTGAATCATGAGTTGTGCCTTGATCTCCACATGTAAAATCCCGGGGAATTTCTTGCAATGATAAAAGAATCCCTCTAGTTGGAGCAAGAGCTCCCTCTTCCTTTGCATGAGGTGCTAGATAAACTCTAGACATGACAACGCTGTTGCCCTCCTCCTCATCAACATGTATGGCAACCTCCCAAGAATTGGATCCTCTTTTGAAAAAGATATCCCGATGCCCTCTTTTCTAGGAATATGAGATAGAGGCTTTGTCTCTAACAAGGTACGATGCAAGATGTCAGTCTCCTCCATGGGTTTCTGAAATGGATTTGAGTTTATAGTTTTCTCCATCACATGCAAGGTTTTTGTGTGCTTGGGTTTATTTGTTTCCACCACATGTGTTTCATAATTTTTTCCATTAAATCTTTGCACTAATGTCTTAGTGAACCTAGCATAAGAGGAAGCATTTTCATTCTTTAAATAAAATGACTCAAATATCCACCATGCATAGGCCTTACCTCCAAAATTCCGCGCTGCAACTCTGATGGCTTCATCTTCAGAAATTTGGAGGTGCTGCAAAAAGGTGTCTAGTTCTTCCACCCAAGCTCTAGCTAAACATGTAGGTGAACCAGAAAAAGTAGATAAGAGGAATCTAATACTATCATGCTACTTGCTTCTCTTCACCTTGATCTTTCAAAACTCTGGAAAAGTGATACGGTCTCTAAACTTCTGAGTTTGAGACTCATACTCTTGCAGAAAATGACTAAGAGTTTCCCTCCTAGTCATTCCATCTTCTTCCATCTCTCTCATGGAAAATCTGGGCATATGACTGCGCTATGTATCATGATGTGTGGCTGCATGCTCACACTCATCATATGAAAATATAGTGTTTGATTCAAATTCAAACCCTCTTGGAGATTCTATACACATCTCCCTTCTGATCTTCTTGAGATCTCCTTGAATGCTCTGTACAGATTTAGGTAGAAGCTTTGAGAGCCTCTCCTCCTTCTTTCCTCCAAAGAATGGAGTCTTCATCTTCTCTTTTCTTGATAGAATCATGGCTGAGATCCATAGGCTGAGACAAGATTATGCTCTGATACCACTGTAATATCCCAAAATAGGGAAAATCTACAATAATGGGAATATCTTAAGATATTCCAAAATTGGAGCTACAACAATCTATGAACATAATAATGAAGTAGTAGTGATACATCAAAACATAGGATGTAAGAATATCCAAATATCCATATTATTATATCATAGCAGAAAATGCATACAATATCTTGAGGAAACAATCTCTCAAGCTAGGCAATACAAGCCTCAAGATACATGTACATAGAAAAATGAAGAACACTGCTACACATAAAATTCCCAAGGCTATGACAACGCAGTTTTTTTAGAGGAAATGTTGCTGGAAAGTGTCAATACACAAATATACAACTATAGGGCCCAAAAAATGTTGGGAGTGAAGAAATAGACTCCCAAACTGAATTTCAAGACAATTCAGAAAAGATATCCTGAAATATACAAAATGGAAAAAATGCTGGAGTTGCAGGGCTGAGTAGCAGCTGCAACTCAAGAACTGGATGGAGATGGCTATAGATGATGCATAAGCTGAACAAACCTCCTCCAATGGATCTTCCAAGTGAAAGGCTGATCCTAACACTGAAGACCTCTCCCTCCAAACAAACACTGCAATCCTCACTGCAGATGCTCTCTAAAAATAATGCAGTCAAGGAGAGGGATTGCGCTGTAGATGATGGAAAATGGTTGGCCTGATGCCAAAGATGATGAAATCAGCCCAGAATCTTCCTCACTGATCCTCCAAAGGAAAGAAGGCTTCCTCCTCTAAAAGATAAGCTCCGAAGGTGGTGTTCAGTAACCTCCACTACAACACCATGCAACACAACCCAGCTCTAAACAGAAACTGCGCTATAGCTAAAGGAGGATGGTTGGCCTCAAGCTTGAATGTAAAGAAATGAAGAGAAAGCTCCTTCAAGAGGCCTCTCTTGAAAGGAGAAGTAATTACTAAACAAAAATGCCTTGTGCTAAGCAGCACTACAACTCTGCTAAACAGTGGGAGAATGCACAAAGTCTAAACAAACCAGGGAATCAATAATACATAACATGAATAACAATGGCTGCCTTGCCCTCCTTTTAAAAAAATGGAAGCCCTCTCACCATGGGTTGCACTCATTAGGGTTTCCTCCACCAAGGAATCTCCCTCCCATTCATAATTTGTTGTCTCTCCAAGGGTTCTCCACCTCCTATCCCAGTGTTGTTGACTTGGTCAAACTTGACCTTGTCCACATGCAAATGATCCTGTTCACACATGAGAGTGTGAAATCCAGCTCCTATGACTATCCCTTTTCACATTATGAGGGGTTTTATTCATATTTTTAATATGCATGGGCCTCCTTACCCATTTATTAAGCTGCTAGGTGATAAAAACAAAAATAAATATTCCAATTAGCTGCATGCTAATTTGGAATATTACACAGGGAGTTAGATTTACGACTCGCATCATCATCAAAGAGCATATCATAAAGGACCATGTGTCAACCTCTTGCTGTATCAGGGAGCACATATCAAACCAAAATCTCATGGGGAAGCTATACATATACAACCCCATATCAATAAATAGGTTATCCAAACACACTGGGGAGCACATCTCAACCCTGGAATCACATCGGGGAGCTCATTCTCAACCTGTAACCGCATAGGGTTATCTCCACCCAATCCTATTGCCTACTGATATTCCTATCATTGAACTTGAGTAGTCATGTGGTAGAACACTTGCATCATAGTCGACTTGGATTGTACGCCCCAAGTACACCCTCAACCCATTGGTCAGACGGGGAGTGATATTCCCAACAAACCCTACTTGTGGGTATGATTCCAACTGGGGTATACTCTGCATAGACAAAATAGGGGAGTAATATCTCTAACCCTATGAAGATAAGGGGGTAACATACCCAACCCTATTGGTAATAGATATGGGTGATACCTTTTGGTCTAGAGTTCCCTCAACCCCAAGAGCCCTCTATCTCAATTCAACACTGTGGGAGCTCAGACAGAGAGGAGGAGTTGGCTCAGTGTCCTCGATCAACACTAATATCATCATACCATATTTGGTATTAACTTGATCATCATGTAGAAATATAAACTATCTCCTGTTCATGCAGGTAATCAAATCAAATATCATATTATAACATAAACAATCATATAAATCACAAGAGGATACCATGTTCATCCTCCCTCTCAAGGAGGTGCCAACCACAAGCTTAAGCTTGTCTCATACAACAATATTGTATCAATATATGAAAGTAACTCAGTATCAGCTATATATCTGGGATTCTATGCCCATCAGTTCCCACTCTTTGTCATCGCAATGTATCCATGCCATATTCAAACATCCCTCCAAAAGCATTTCTTCATACTGCCTTAGCCATGCTAACAACATCGTGCTCAATCTCGGTCGTGCATAAATGTAGCGCCTCATCCCATATTTACCCACTTTCACCGGCTTTCCCAGGCTAAGAATGAGATGAGGGTTACTAAGACATGACTCAACCTCCTAGATGACCTTAAGGAAATGAAGTTGACATAACAAGACCTCACTGACTTCCCTCAGGGGCCACAGTACCTCCAGGAGTAACCCAATCCTTCCAGGTGTCCAACCCCTATGACAACCCACCTTTTTCATGAACTAGAGCCCCAATCTCTCCCTTGCCAATCCCTCCAAACGACTATGGGTTCGTAGTCACTCCCATAGGCCTGCATCGGTGTGACTGTGGAATTTTTTTTCTAGTGATGTGCCAACGACTGTGAGAATTAAGGCTATTTTCCAGGGTCGGGGCTCAACCTCTTCTTAGAAAACAATGAAACTTCCAGAACTCATAAAATACATGAATAAAATGATTTTAAACCCATACTAAAACTAGGAATTGACCTGACCATCCCCCATTGGGTATGAAATTATGTCAAACACTTGGTAGATATGCAATCTATAGGTCATGAATGCAAGTATGAACACGGGGGACTGAAAAATAGGTTTAACAAGAAGGGTCACTACCTTCTCTCATTAGCCATCTTAAAATAAATTAGGTATTGCATTAATTAATTATTCAGTTATGAGTGAAAACATGAAAAGAGCCTGTAGGTTTTAACCCTGTACAAAAATTACCTGCAAATGAATTCTTAAAAACATAAAATAAAAAATGGCAAGAACATATACTTAAAACACATATACATAGATATTTTCCCATGGATCCCAAAACTGGGACTACCAAATTAATTTTTCATTATATTCATTTCAATGTTACAATACATATATATACATGCCGAAGCATTCATAAACCCAAATCCATTAACCTTGTATTATAACATAATCGTAGTTCCCTTGACCGGATCTACAAAATACCATGGAAAGAAAACCATCATGCCCAAGCCCATGTTCAAAACCCATGCACAAAACCATAGGCAAGTCCAACCACCTAGTATAGGGTCCAATTTTTTTTCCTAGGGCCTTGCCCCAGACGCTGTGCAGGGGGGCTACCGCCCCTGCAAACCCCCTGACAGGGGGGGATGCGCCCCCCCCTGTGACCCCCCTTCTGCCCCCGACACAATGAACAAGGGGGACTAACAGACCCCCTATGACCCCCCACACATGCGACTAGTCATAGAGAGAATATAACACAAAACCAACATTCTCCCACTTTTTTTTTTTCTTTTTCCACATAGGGGGTCACGAAAGAGCTTAATAATTGGTACAACCCTTCAATTCCCATTGTTTCTCTACACTAAGAAAACTTCTCAGTGCTCCCAAAATTTGTCAATGCATCTGCAACATTCTTAAATGTGTCCATTTTTACCAAAAACGCCTTTTTTTCCTCAACCATATCCCTCACAAAGTGATATTGAACATCAATGTGCTTTGTCTTTGAATGATAAGGAGGGTTCTTTGCCAATAAAATTTCACTTTCACTATCACAGTCTATCCTTATAGCTCACTGTACCAACCCCATACTTGAACACAATATCTACAACCAAACTGCTTCCTTGATTGCATGGGTGGTTGCCATTTATTCAACTTTTGTAGTTGAAAGAGCCACTACAAACTATCTGTTGCGCATCCAACTGAGTTCTCTTCCAAATAGGTTAAACACATACCCACTTGTATATCTTCTCTGATCTAGATCTTTTACCCATTATGCATCAAAAAAGCCATGAATGTCTAAAACTATGTCCAATCCCAGTATTCCTTGGTAGCACAAACCATAATCACCAGTTCCACGCAAATATTTGAAAACCCCTTCACTGCTGTCTAATGATCTTTCCCTAGTTTTGAAATAAACACTACAAGGAAAAGACCCTCTAGCGGATGTTTTTGAGGAACCCCTTATAAAAATAGACCAGATATTTTTTTGTAGCAAAGGTATCTAGAGGAGGTTGGCAGGTGGAAGTTTTTGCGGATGTTTTTTTGTCTGGTGTGTGTCTCATCATAAACCACACCGGTGCATTTAACTCACAAAGCATCAGTGCATACAAAAAGTGGCACATCGAGACACCGTGCTCTCCATTCAAACCTGCCCGGTGCGTCTAATTACTATAGCGTACTGGTGCACTACACAGAAATAGGCATGGTGCATCTTAAAAAAATGCGCACCGCCCAGTGCATCTCAAAAATCCACACACCGAAACAAGGTTAAATAAAAAAAAATTACCAACTGAAAAATCCGCATTTTCACTTTTTGAGTGCTCTAGAGTTCTCAAGCATAGGTGAAAATTTCTCTTGTGTGAGGTGCCCTACCATCAACGCTCCCATTGCATGCACTGCTGCCGTCCATTGCCCACCTTATGGAATTCGAATTTTGGAAAACGGTGGGCAAATTTGGTTTTTCAAATTCCTCAGCAAATATGCCTCCTCGACGCCCAAATGTACAGGTATTTTACTTGTTTCTCAATAACTAAATGTTTTAGCGGAGTAGATTTTAAAAACACCTTAGTTTTTTTTTTTTTTTTAATCTGCGCAATGCGCTTGAGCTGTTCGGTTCGCACCTTGCACTATTCATGATGCTGCTTGTAAATTTACAGGCTGCACTGCGAATGGTGCTAACAGAAACCACACCGGGTTCCGGTGCGGTACCGAAAAACATGCATCGTGTTTTTTTAAAAAACTTGACATTGCGGTGCGATCGTTTAAATGACCGCACTGTTGACAATGTACCAGTATTGAGAGGGCGGTGCGTTGACCTAACTATGCGCCCTAGGGCGGATAGTTCAATCAGCGCACCGCCCTCCTGATATCAGTTCATAGTCAACAATGTGGGCGTTTACAGGACCACACCGTTGACCATGTACTGATGTCAGGAGGGCAGTGCATTGACCGAACTATCCACCCCAAGGTGCATAATGTGGTCAACGCACTGCCCTCCCGACACTGTTACATAGTCAACGATGCAGTTGTTTAAACGACTACACCGTGGACCATGAATTATTGTTGGGTAGTGCATTGACCTAACTATCTGCCTCAGGGTGGATAATTTCATCAATGCATCGCAAAAGAAAGTACATTTTATGTTTTTCCATGTGCGGACAATTTCCATGCGCACCGAAGGCAGTATGCGATAAAAACGGACACACCGGTACCAGTGCGTGACTGTTTTTTTGGGCACACCGACTTTTTTTTTTTCAAATATATATATATATATATATATACATCTCATTTAATAAAAAAATGTATTTAGTATGTGAATCATTCAATTACGTCAACAAAGAGAACAAAGGGAACAACAAGAACATATGGAGGACCAATATAACATGGTTTGCGTGTGGGAGGCACGAGAGAGGGAGAGACTTAAGTACCCTCACCATATTACGACATCCACTCAGTTGCTCCTAAGGGAGGTAGGCCTCGTCAAGTTATATGAGGAGGATACATCCCTGAAGGGCCATAATGGGTTATTGGGACAACTCATCTTCAGGTGGAATGCAAACCGACAAGATTTCCAGGTCTGTCCTGACTAGTGGTACATGTCCATTGAGGAGGATATATATTTTATTACTGGCCTATCTAGGAGAGGGCAGGATTTTCCCCAATTCCCAGGTTTCCCCATTGGCTACGCAGTAGGGAGTTAATTGGTGTACTCCCAGAGATACATTAGCGACGATATACTTTCTCTTGAGATTTTTAGGTGTCCGGTGGTCAGTTACGTATTGCTTCGTTTGGTGCAGAGGAGATGAGGTGCCTCTCACTACTGTTGACGACCATTGCACACCATACCAATGACGGGAAACACATTAGTTGCACGCTTTTATTTTAGGTTGATTCTTTATTACAGGAGACACAACTTGTGAGATGGTCTATGATTTTTTTGTGGCAATTTTGTACAACATTAGATGGATGTCGTTTTTAGGCACATGGGAGGTTGACCTTCCCTTTTGCTTTAGAGTTATTTTGTTTATTTTTTCAGAGGTTTTCAGAGATGAGGCCTAATTTTGTTCGACATCCTTGTAGGACGATGTTGCACGTACGGATGGAGACGTGGGGCCAGATGATGCCCATGAGGGGCGAGTCTGACTTTTCTGCCAGGATATCTCCTGATGCACTGGGGTTGCTATCTAGTGTTGATGATCACTCCTTTATTCTGGTGCCATGTCCATATGTTGGTTTTGATTGGCGAGGGTGTACCAACATCCTCTTGACACAGGATGAGCCATTGGATGCGAGAGGTAATATTAGTGTTTTCTTTAAATTAATATAATTTCATTTTATTGTCTTAATTAGTTAATTAGAATTATCAAATTTATTCTAACACATTCTTTAACTTGTTTTATTAAATTGTCTAATGAAATTGTGTAATCATATATATATTTTGTAGATATTGGGTCATTCGTTGGCGATGAGATTCCATGGCCACCGAATGATCCAAGTGTAGATCATGTTGACAAGGAGATGGTAGAGGCGGAGGATCAGGGTGATAGACCTAGTCCTGATTAGGAACATATATTGACTGGTGTGAGGTGTAGGCCGGACACCTGATTTATGATGGATTTGGGCAACCAAATATGTCGACTCCTAGTTGAGCAGGGAGTCAATCCGGTTACGATCAAAGAGATACAGGCTGATCATAGGCTAACATAGATCTGTAGAGGCATGCCCCGTGATATGTTGACCCTCATGCAACATATCTTTGGAGCTACTAGAGCACTAGCGTGGATGAGGAGGGGTAGGTGTGGTGGAGATGCAGTATGACAGAGCAACGCATCATTTGATGATCATGATCATGAGGGGAGTTGTTGTAACTCCTAGAGACAACCCTGAGTTGTTAAAGACCAGTGCCTAGGACATCTTATGCCAAGAGGGTTTATGAAGAGTTTGTCAGCTTGATAATATAAGACCTCTTGTTATGAAAAGGATTTAGAGTTTTCTAGGATGGGACCAAGACATCAGAAATAGAGAGTAGATAATAATGACATCCAGTAGTAGAACATAAGGGTCAATAAGCATACATAAAACGCAGACCCAGATTTAACTGTTGTGAAGAGGGCCAAACATGAAATCAGTGAACAACTATCAAAATAAATGGGTGTGGAAACAATGGTAGAAAATGAAGGAAATATTAACAACAGGCATGCTTATTCTAGCATAAGAATCCACCCAAGCTAATATCAGAAGAAAGATAGTGAATGTGATGCAAAACATGAATATAATATCATGCTTCGAACGATATTTAAAGTTCAATAGACAAATATATATGAGTACCTTTACACGGATAAATTCACATCTAGATAATCAACACTCGTATTCCGAAATCTTGTGATACAAAGAGAGTAATGGGAATACGAAAAAAATTTATATTAATGGATAACAGAGGGAAAACAAAATGTAACTTATCTCATAAGGAATTCACTACACAACAGAAAAACTCCGCTTCCATTTCCCCACGGGATATTTCAACATATACTGTGAAAATTCCTTAAAACTTTACAAAAGAACATTCATGACTAATAGTCTCTATTCTGGAAAATCTGGAACCTTGTCTGAGCTTTTGATTCTATCCTTTATAGCTTTCAGTTGAGCCTTCAAAAGATATTTCTTAGACAAAATATTCCCCGAGATCTCTTTCTATTTGGGGTCTCTATCAAAAAACAAAATAATGATGAGGAATACTACATCTCATCACATACATTGTGGCCTATGAGAGGCTCTTAACTAAAAAAACAACAGTAAACTGAAAATAGAAAATGCATAAGGTGAAATCGAGATTTCACTCAATATTACAAACATAAGAAATAAAAGTAAAAAGGCCGCATGGGCCACATCATGAGTTTCATGTTTTTCCGCGTGACAGAGTGCCTGATGCCTGCAGAGGTGGCCAAATTGATGATGGTGATGAGCTCGTTCTATGGCCGGAAACAAAAAAAGACTGTTGAGAGGGTGTGGGAGCTGGAACAGGAGCATACTCACTACATTTTTTCCATGCTTCTTCCCCCAGAGCTGGCATTGTGGAAAATGTTTCAACCAATGCCTGTATGTCTGTGAGTTTTGTGTAATCCACTCGAACATATAAAAATTGTCTGACCTGGCAGAGAAGGAAGAATTCTTTGCCCAGAGCAGTTATGATTGTCTCGGATTTTAGGCAGGCAGTATTCTCAGAGGGGAAATGGGTCATGTTGATTTCATCTGTCACTTTCTGTTCATAGGCCGTCAGTTCGAGGAAAGAAGCTTTGTCAGGGTGCCAACATGATGGGAGGCCTACCTCCACAAACTTATTCCCTTCTTGTTCGAACCGTTCCGCTCCACTAGAAAACCATTTTAGGCGATTCAGTGCATTCACGTGGGCGGTTTCCTTCTCGATTACCCTTATGAATTTCATCACCCTTATAAAACGGTCGGGGATCCCTTGAGCAAGTAACTCCTCTGGACCAAGCCTATTCAGGTATTGGATGTACTTCTTAGCTGTAGTGACCTTTTCTTCCCCTTCTGCACGTCCCTCCTGTAACTGCCCTCCGAAAGTGCGAACCGCAATTTTCTTGGCTTCTATCAAAGTGAGGAAATTCCAGTGTTGCCAGACCTCGGTCATTATATCAATCCAGGTGAGACGTTTGGCCTCAAAAAGTGTCATGTTACCTTTTATCCAAGCATTCATTTCTTTGATGGATTTTTCTTGCACCTGTTTCTCTTTTTGACACTTTTTGACCTCTATTTGTAAGAACGAGATTGCCTTCTGCTTTGCTTCTAGTGCAGTTTCTGACTCCACTATTTGTTGGCGGGCTGTATCTTATTCGTTCTTTGAAACTTTTAAGTTATATAGAGCCTTGGTCAGCTGCTCTGTTGTAGTTCCAAGCTCGTCAGATTTCGGAGCCACGCACACATGTTGGTCCCATTCCGTCTGCAAACCAGACAATTTCTGTTTTAAATCTGAAATCTCCGTTGTCATTTTAGCAATGTCTTCCTGGTGCTTGACTAGAGAATCAGTGAGAGCTAATTTCTCCCTTTCCAATTGGAGAAACTCATCGGTCTGCACATGTTCGCCGCTGGGTATGTTGAGCTTCTTTCTCAGCTCAGAATTCTCGACTTGCAGGTCAGTGAGAAGCTTCTGTCGCACTGAGTCTGGGTCTCCCCCTTTGTCTTTTATAGTCTTCCTGAGGGTATCTACTTGGTTACTTATGGCTCTGGCACTAGATTTCTCCCTTTTCTGCTGCTCCAGAATAGCGCTGTGCCTATCCTCCAATTTTGTCAAGGCAAGCGCTAGTTTCACTACCTCGTGATGCAGCATGTCTCCAACACATTGATGTAAGCCAAGCTTATCTGTCAGGGGGACATTAGTCAAGTTAAGCGCAATCTCTAAGGCTCGGTAGTAGGACCCATAGGCTAGAGGCTGAGACACTGCCTACTGAATGGCGATTATGAGCTTCTCTTTATCCATGTTTAGCTCAACGGTGAGTCAGGTATGGTATTTTTCAATAAACCCAGCTAATACAACCTTTAGCTTGCTTCTCGTTACCTTGTTCCTGGTACCTATCTCTTCCCTTACTTCTGCCTGTTTGATTGAAACTGCCTGTGATATCCCAGAAGGGCCTGATGAAGAGGCGTCATTAAGAGCTACTATGAATCCCACCTTGTTTTTATCAGGCCTCCCATATCTAGGAAAATCCTCTTGAGATGGCTCCTCCGGGCTCTCCTCTAGCCCCTCAGTTCTTTGTTTCTTGTGGGGATGGATTTCCTCGTCAATATTCATACTTGCAAGGCTTCCAGAAGCACCCACTTCATCTACTTGTCCCCTTCTTTCTATCTCTGCGGATGCATTGTCGCCCCTTCCTTCTGCTGCTGAAGACTCGGCTTCTATCTGTGCATTCAAAGGTCACGCATCAATGTTAACTCTCCATTCAACGAGGGGCCTAGTCTCATGTACATAAGAAGTCGACTTAATATTCCTTTTTCTATTTGAAAGGACTCCGTTTAGGTCATATGGCTAGAATTTCCCTTTCCGATGATGGCGCTGCAATACGACAAAGCAACACATCATTTGATGATCATGATCATGAGGGGAGTGATCATTGTTCTAGTACTCCACCTCCTCCCCCACCTCTCGCTGGAGATGATCATGGTGAGAAGCCTGCAACATCCAGTCATGATCATGATTAGGCATCGTCTGAGCAGTCTGCACCATCTCAACAAACACGTCCTAGTCCTGAGTAGGCACCTGATCCTAAGGAGGGCATAGGTCTATCTGAGGAGGTAGGTTCATCGTCTGAGTAGGCCTAGACTAATACTACTATTGATGTACCATCAAATATTTGACATTTCTATGCAATTATATATATATATTTTTAACTGAAACGGATATTGTTTTTATATATAGATGGGATCAGACTGGGCCGGAGCCAAAGCAACCTTCATTACAATTCTTCTTGCTGTTTCTATTACAATCTCTTTCTCTTATCATGGGATACATATTTGGACTGGCGCTTTGTTATTTATGCTGAGTTCTCCCTAAGCTAGTGTGCAACCATGGTTGGCAAATTTGTCAGCTTCCTTGTTCGATTCTCTAAGGATATGATAACATTTGAAAGTGGTGAACTCTTGAATTATGATCTGGAGCCTTTGGAGGTTCTTGTTTAGAACAACATCATTGAAATTGCTTTCCCTATGTATTTTTTTAATCAAAACTTCAGAGTCTCCAAATGCTTGGATTTCTTTTATGCCTCTTTCTTTGGCAATTTGACAGGCTTTTAGCAAACTCAGGATTTCAGCTTGGTTGTTGGTCCGCTGTCCTAGGCCCCAACTGTATGTCTCTTTGGAGGATCCGTCCTGAGAGAGGATAAGACCTCCAGCGCCTGCTGTACTGGGATTTCCTTTAGATGCTCCGTCAAAGAAGATCGTCGTTATGCCTTGCTTTCGCCACCAGCTCTGAAATTCTTCATCTTTTCCTCTTAATCTCCACTCTGGATTTTGTTGGGGTCTCACTGCACTTTGATTTCTGTTTATAAGTAAATATGTTCCAAGCCACTTCCTTTCCGCAGGGAGTAGTGTGGATTCGTCTTTTAGCTATTGGTTGCTCAAGGTTTCAAGGAGTAGGCCTTTTTCTTTAGCTGCTACTATAGTTGGATTCCAGCTTGCATTATTAAAAATCTGTTCATTCCTAGCTAACCACAGTTTCTAGCACACGTATTTTGGGATTGTGATCCACACCTTGGCCCATAGTGTTACTGTTGATGCTCGAGGGGTAGCGATCTTTCCAAGTCCTGAAGATTTCAACTACTGTCAAATTTACTGGTGTCGCGCTGTTCAGTCCATGAAGGATTAGCTCCCATACTTCTGTTGCAAATGAACATGCTACGAATAGATGATCGATTGTTTCATCATTTTGTTTGCAAAGAGCGCATTTATGCGGCCCTATTATGTTTCTCTTCATGAGATTTTCTCCTATTAATATTTTCCTCTGCATAACTGTCCAGAAGAAAAAAAATATTTTTGGGAGCGCCATCGCATCCCACACTTGCATCCAGAAGGCTGGAGGTTGCATACTGTTGCGCTGGCTTTGCTGTACATCAAATCCATTTGCAACGGTGTATTTACCTGAGGACCCCCATCCCCAGATGTCCGCTGCGTTCAGATGCACGGGAGCTGCATCTTTCAGATCTTCTTTGAATAGTTTTACTTGCTGGGTTAATTGACTTGGGATATCGTTGAACTTCCACGCCTTCCAACTGCCCTGTTCGTCCCACTCCGAGATCTCTGAGAGGCGAATTATGCCTCTATCTTTTAGCAGAATGCGGAGGTCGGGATACTCTGTGTTGTGGTCCAGTGGATCGTTCCCCATTATTCTGTCGATCCAGAGCTTGATCTTTCTTCCATTTCCAGGTATTCTATATAAATGCTTGCAGAAAAAAGGTATACTTCGTTTCCAGAGTTCCCACAGTTTGGTTCCACGTTTCCTGTCTGCGATTTCTAATTGTCTTAATGATGCTCTAGGCAGGTATTTATGTTTGAGCGTTCTGTAGGCTGGATGGTTGGGGTCGGTGAACATGTGCCAGAGAATCTTGCATCCAAGGGCTGTATTTACTTGCTCAGGATCTCTAATCTGTAGCCCTCCGTCTCTGAATGGTAGTTTTACAGTATCCCATTTCACCAAGTGAAATTTTCGTTGGTTTCCCCTTCCTCCATGCCATAAGAAGTCTCTCAATAGCTTATTTAGTTGTCCTGTGATTGATTTTGGGGCCATCAAGAATGATGCCTGGTATATTGGGAGGGCAGTGAGCACTGTTTTTATCAGAATAAGTTTGCCTCCGTGGGTGAGCCACTGCCCACCCCAGAATTCGATTTTTGACTTGATTTTGCTCAGGACTTCCTCCCACAGAATGCACCTGTTGATGCCAGGGTGAGTGGCAGCCCAAGGTATTTAATTTTGTCCCATTTTGCATGACCTTTGAACCCCAGTATATTTGCTACATTCTGGATTTCTGCTTCTTCAACGTTCCAGCTGTAGACATCACTCTTTCGTTCATTTATGAAGGCCGCTGAGACTTTGTAATATGCTTGTAATGTGGACTTGTACGCATTGGCTATTCTGCGGGAAGCCCCGCCCAGCATGAGTGTATCATTAGCAAAAAGGGTGTGGTTGATAGGCTCCAGTTCTTTCCTTATTCGAAGACCTGGAGCGTCTCCATTTGTTTTGTCAAACTCAAGATTTCTGCTCAATGTGTCCGCTAGAAGTATATACAGGTAGGGAGAGAGGGGGCATCCTTGCCTTAGTCCTCTCAAGGCTTGAAAGAAGCTGGCTGGCCTCCCATTTACCAATGGAGCAATCCAAGGCCTGTTGGTGCAGGCTTTTATTAATTCTACGAACTCTTCCGAGAAACCAAAACTTCGGAGAACTTTATATAGGAATGTCAAGTTGACTCTGTCAAATGCATTGGCCATGTCAAGCTTGACCATCATTCCTTTCTCTTTTCTTGTGTTGCTAGAATGTATAGTTTCCTGAACTTGGATGACGTTATCCAGGATGTGTCTTCCTTTGACGAAGCCTCCTTGTGATGGGGAGATTAGATTGCCTAGCAGAGGTTTCATTCTATTAGCTATAATCTTTGCTATTATTTTATATGAAGCATTACATAATGAAATAGGCCTGAACCTTTCAAAGGATTCCGGATTGGTTTCCTTCGGAATTAATGCTAGGAAGGTTGAATTTGTGTTGCCTCCCATATTTGCTTTCTGCAGGAAGTCTCTGATCATTCTGATTAAATCTGATTTTTTTGTTTCCTAGCATATTCTATAAAAGTGGATTGTGAATCCGTCCGGCCCAGGCGCTTTGTCGGGTTCCATGGCCCAGATTATTTTGCTGATTTCTTCTTCCGTGACCTGCTTCAAAAGAGCTATGTTATCCTCCTTGGATACCAATGCTGGGATATTTTTGAGGAACTCTTCATTTTCTTCCTTATTGCCTTCATTTCCTTTACTATACAGTTTTTGGAAGTGAGTGCTTGCAGCCACTTTGATTTGATCTATTCCTTTGCAAAGCGACCCATCAGAGGTTGTTATTTCTGAAATATGGTTTCGAGAGAGGCATGCTCTACATTGCCGGTGAAAGTAAGAGGTGTTTCTATCCCCGGATTCCAGCCATAGACTCCGAGACTTTAGTCTCCAGTATTCTTCTTCTATCCTGAATGAGCGGAAGGTGTTGCATTGAGCTGCCTGTTCTTTATCTAGTTCTGCTGTTGTTATGTCTGCAGAGTCCATTTCTCTTTGTAGATTTCCCAGTTGTTGAACTGCTTCCTTTCTTTGGCTACTGGGTGTGCAAATAGGAATCCTGCTCCATTCTTTCAAGGCCTTCTTGGTGTGCTTTAACCTTTGTTCCCATACATAGCTAGGAGATCCTGTAACTGAGGTTGACCAGGCCTTTCTGACTGTCTCTTGAAATCCACTTCTTTCTCTCCAAAGCGGGCTGATTCTGAATGGGATTGGGCCCAAATTCTCTTCCTCCTCCATCGAGAGAAGGATGGGTTTATGGTCTGAGGTAAGTTTTGGGAGGATATCTATGGAGATTATCCTTCTTTCCTGGAGTAAAGTGCTTTGTACTAGATATCTATCAAGCCTTGCTGAGATGTGGTCTGCTCCTATCCTGTTATTTGTCCAAGTGAATAGCCCTTTCTTTGGTTTGATATCCAGCAGTTCCCATTGTAGTATTATGTCTTCTACCACGTGTAGCATTTGATCCCTGCTACTTCTTCCACCTCTTTTTTCTTTCCCTTTCATCACTATATTGAGGTCTCCAGCTATGATTATGTTGTTTGGTGATTGAAGTTCCAAGAATTCATTTAAGTTTTTCCAACAAGATTTTTTTTCTGCATATGTTACCGGTACATAAAGATTGAATAAGGCAATAGTTAACTTACTTGCTATGTGTTTCAGTTCAGTGAAGATCCAGTGCTGAGTGGTGTGTGTGTTGACTAGCTTGAATTGGTCCTCCTTCCATAGGGTGGCTATTCCACCTGCAGTGCCCCTTGCACTCACTGTTTTGCCTGAATTCTTTTGCCATTTGTTTTTGCTGATTTCTAGTAGAGTGTCCCCTTCAATTTTTGTCTCTTGGAGCAATAGGATGTCTGCTGGTTCCGCTTTCATAAGATCTCTAACTGCTTCAACTTTTGACGGATTCCCCAATCCTCTGCAATTCCAAGAGACGATTCTCATTATTTACTATTGGGAGTGGTGCTTATTCCTCCTTTTGGAGGCCTTTTTCTTGTGCTTCTTTCAATTGACATTTCTATTGTGGCCTGGTTTCCTTGAGTTATTTGTCTCTCTGCCTCTTCCTCCCTTACTTCTCTGCGTGACTTCCTTCTTTCTCTTTAGGCAGGCCTCTCCATGGTCTCTTCCTCTGAGGAGCTGAGTGGATCTATTAATTTCTTCCTAGCTATGTCTGCATATGAGGGAGAGGGGGTAATTTATGGAGTTGCTGCCTTTTTCCCTTCAGCCTCTTTGATCTTTCCACTGGGGGAAGTCTGATCTTGTTCCATGCTATCGATGTTCGGCTCTTCTGCTTCTACTTCCTTGTTGGGGTCTATGTTCTGAATTTCTGCTGCTGTTGTGGGATTGGAGGTCCCAGATCCAGGATCCTGGAGATCTTGTGGGGTTTTGTTTTCTTTTGGATTGATCTTGTCTATGTTTTTTGCTGATCCTGCTTTCTGCACTTTTGTCCATTGTTCCGCTTTTGCATTTTCATGTTCCTCTGTATTCTTTTTTTTGCAGTATCTTGCGAAGTGACCGTAGCCGTGACAGTACCGTCATTTGAATGGTAACTGCTCATAGTCTAACTCCTGAATGTGCGTCCAGTCTTCTACAGTTAATTTTATCGCTTCCGGGAGCCCTACTTCCAGGTCTACCTCTACGCAAATCCGTGCACAGGAGTACTGATCTTTCCTCACTGCTTGATCTATGTACTTTCCCAACGAGTTGCCTATAGTTTGCAGCGAATTTTGGTTCCAGCAATGTAGCGGAAGGTGGGGGAGTCGGACCCAAACTGGAACAGCTGATGGCACGTCCTGAGCCGAGTCGAAGTCAGGGGTCCATTTGTTTAGGTACAATCCTTGTGGCCCCATGAAGTATGGTCCGTTACGAAATATGAGGTTTTTGTCTTCTGCGCTTTCGAACACGAATACGAAGTAGCCTTTTCCAACGAAGTGGCTTTTAATCCCTTCGGAGATTAGTGGAGCCCAGTTTCTTTGCACCCATTCCTGAACTGCTTTGGGTGAAGGCCAGAGGCCTGTAAATTGGCCAATTAACCCTCTGTCAGCTAGATTGAGAGCTGATATGCATGTCTCTTCAATTGGTAGCTCAAATGAAGGCATGCAATCCAATTTTTTAACAAATTTCTGCTGCATCTCTGTCAGTTTTCTTTTATTAGCTCCTGTTGTTAGTTTTTGGAATGCCACGAGATCTGGCATGGGTGATATAGTCTCAGCATCCTTTCTGGAAGCCATGACTGCTTGCATGCGGACTCTGCTATCGCATGCAGCAATGATCAACGCATGCAGATGCTGAATTCCCAGCGCTCAATTCGGATCGGGGTCCTCTCGGATTTTTTTCATTATGATCGCTGGAGATCCAACGAATCTGAGCAGCTTCCTGTCTGGGATCTGCGCTGGGTATGGTTCTCAGGGCCGAATCAACCTTTGCATGCAGCTGTCGCTTGTTGCAGAGCGTTCTCTATTAATCACATTTGTATGCAATTATATTACAGTTGTATATTTTTGACATTATATATATATATATATATATATATATATATATATATATATATATATATATATATATATATAGTCCATGTATTTTATGTTCATGTTGCGGATGTACTTAATTTACATGTTGGTGTTCATCATGTGTTTATTGTTAGGTCATGTTAGATATGTTCATTTAATGTGCATCTTGCAGATAGATGTGTACGTGATAGCAAGTATTTGACATGAGATGTATATTTGATGTTTGTTTTGTAATGATGTTATACAATGCTTGTGTTTTGTTAGATGATCATGATCATGATGATCAGATGATGTTAACAAATTTGAATGTGTTTTTTAGTTGAATATGATGTTTGTACGATGGTTATCATGATCATGATGTTTATTTTTAATATTAGTTCATGATATTTATTAAATATTATGTTGTGATTGTAATTGTAATTTTAATTTTCATTGTATGTAAAATTGTAAATTTGTAATTGTATGTAAAATATTTGTAAAATTTTAATTGTATTGTGAGATGATTGTAATTGTAATTTTAATTGTAATTGTATGCAAAATTGTAAAGTTGTAATTGTAATTATAATTCTATATAAAATTCTGAAATTGTAGTTGTACTTGTATGTGAAATTGTAAAATTGTAATTGTAATTGTATGTAAAATTGTAAAATTATAATTGTATGTAAAGTTTTAAAATTGTAATTGTAATTATAATTGTATGTAAAATTGTAAAATTGTAATTGTAATTGTATGTAAAATATTTGTAAAATTGTAATTGTATGTATTGACATCATTCAATTTATTAAATTTTTTAAATTTTAAATTTGTAAAATTGTAAATTAATTGTCAATTTTGAACCATAACTACCGTAAGTAAAATGTATATCGTAAATATTTTTAAATTATCATAATTGTAAAATAATAAATCTAGAATAATATGAATTTTTGTAACATAATAAAGTTTAAAAAATAATGAAAATAAATTATGTACTTTAGAATTATCATTATTATATTATGATCTTACATACCAAAAATAACAGTATGCATTTTGAAGATATCATTCACACACATTTAAAGTAATCAATTAGTTGTATTATTTTAGGAATTGACATTATAAAAAAAAAATAACTTTATATAGTACGCCATTGTTTTCAAGATCAACATAATTTCAAATTATCAAGGGAAATTATTTTAATATTAATACAATGCAAATTACCAATTAATTCAAAATACATATTATAATGTTTCGAAAAAAGGGAGTCTTAGTTATAAGGTAATTAAGTCCTCTTTTTTATAAAAACCCATATTAAAAAGTATAGATGATGAAATAACACATGTACCATATCACTCTCGCTTATCATGATCACCGTCATTATCTCCCAACTCGCTTGGCATGATAACATTATTGTTCTCAAAAATATGTTTTGATCTAGGGTCAGGTCTCATTACGAACCACCAATCCCTATCTAGCACATCTCGGTAAAAAAACACTTGGTTGCAGTGTTTGGGGAAAACATAAGGCTCCTTAGCTTCATCCCACATCTTTCTAGAGTTGATACATATTAACCTACTATGACGATATTCCTTTACATTATTTCGATCAAAGGTGTTCCACCACTTGCACCTAAAAATAACACACTGGAAAGAAGAGAAATCCACTTCTATGATCTCATGTATCTTTCTGACATAACCTAACGTCCCTCGTACTAGGTTTTGATCACGGTGGCTATCTTGACTAGATTGACCGAAATCTACTTCCACTCGACAGTCTTGTGTCATGTGTCCATCATCGTCATTTTTTATGTAGAAATGGTGTCCATATGCCCACATATATGGGAACAAATTGACCTATAAAAAAGTTAAAAAATCATAGTGTCATGTGTCTTATAATAACCCAACTGTTAAAATATGAAATATAGATGTAATTACATTTCAAAGGTGAATTATTATGTTTAAAATGTACATAAATAGAGTATTACCGAGTGGGTGCACCCAATCCCTAGGTTTAGCGCATCCTCTTCAGCACGCGGGTAATGACCGGTTGCACCATATTTCCCTTTGACTTAGTCAGAAACCCAACTGTTGGGGCATATTTTTGGCATATTTTCTTTAAAATGATCGGGATAAGGCACACTTCTACCATTCAACCATCTACATTATTTCTTGTCACTATCCCATTTCATACTCTTTTGTTCGTACAATGCGACCCACGGTTGTGTCGCTTCATAATTGTAAAGAACGAATGTATTGATTGCTTCAATTTCTACATTCACTGATGAAATCAAACCGACATATAGTACATATGAGATCAAAATATACATTATATTGAAGTTCAACATGAATATTTACTTTGTGTAAATTTGAAAAATTATAAGTCGTTTACTCTTTATCAAGCGCCTTTTTCCATTCGTTTGGAGCAACTCCCCTTCTCTTTTGTCTTCATCCCTTTCATCATCCCAAATTATCGCAACTGTTCTATTTCCGATCTGCTTGAAGTACTCACTGGCATAATAGAAAGACTCATACGATATGTACCCATCTGCCATAGACCCCTTTGGTTTTTCCCTTTGTCAAACAAAACATTTTAATTTCTTCATGTACCTCTCTAAGAAGAACATGTAACGACAAGAAACCACCCCAAATAATTCAACCTCATCTACTAGGTGGATTAGAAGATGAACCCACAAGTCCATGAAACTCGTCGGCAGTTCCTTCTCAAACATACAAACAATCTCAACTATCTCTTAACGCCACCATGGAATTCTAGCCACGTGAATATCCTTTGACGTGATCCAGCATACAAATGTAGATAATTTAGATATGGCACATCCTAGGTCTTGGGGGAATTCATGTTTCACACATCCACGCACGAACAAAGGATAATGAAAATGAAAAGTTATAAACACATGAAATAATATACAAAATTAGTTATGTTTTATGATCCCTGCATGGGATAAAATTTATTAATACAAAAAATAATAAAATCATGCTTTTGAAATTATACGTACTCTTAGAAGATTCAAATGGTCATGTGATTTCAACCCCAAAAAATGGTTATCACATTGAAGAAGTGCCGTAACAAAGACCCGTATGAAGATGGAACCTCACACCCATTATAAGTTCCTTTGCCAAAGAAATATCATCATTTTTTAAAATCCATGGGACATCACCTTCTTTGAAATACCATGAATTAGAGGGACCAACGCCTGCCTCTGATCTTGTACTTTCTAATCATCTTGGGTAATGTTTATTTTTAGTTTTTGAAGTATTAAGATATTTCCTAACAGCCAATGTGTCACTTTGTTTCGATGATATGTGCCTCCATAAAAAAAATGATTTTTTTTTTAAATATATGCATGGGATCTAATAAGTGGGTAATATTAATATGCTCCCAATATGGGAGGTTATAAAATATAGATTTCCTTTTCATCTCATTGGGAAATTTCTCAACATAGGTGTCGAAAAATCCTGGATCATCAAACATAGGCTCCCCATTTGAATCAAACATTTATATGAACTCCTTCTCCTTCTATTTCTCATATGATCTAAGCCATTCAGCTAGTGTCGTTATTGGAGGCCTTTGGGTTCTCTCTCATTTACCATTGAAAGAGGATGCTGCTCTTCTGTAAGGGTGTTCTTCTGGGAGGAATACCCTGGAGCAATCAGACACTAGCTTTCGTAGGTCGTTGGACCATCTAGTTTTCAGAGAAGGTCCACAACATTTACATACAAAATACCTTTTGTTACAAGACTTGCGAAATTATTGTATACGATATATATGCATGGTATGTTAAATAATATCATGAAGATCAGAACAATTACAACAAATTAAATAAATAATATGCGAAAGAATATTGTTACGTATATAAACAAATCAATAATCATGTAATTTACCAGAGAAAACTCCTAAGCCTGGATAATCATGTGTCGTTTAATCACATATGCCATACAAAGTAAAAATCCTCTCTAATGCGATGGGTGTTGATACATCATATACATTTATCCCATCCCATAATTCCTTCAATTCATATACCAGTGGTTGTAAGTAGACATCCATATTCTTCATTTTCTTCTACTTGGGACTATGAGAGCTAAAATAAGATGTTCATTCTTCACAGAAAACCATCAGGGGATATTGTTATTGATCAATAATACAAGCCAAATAGAATAGTTGGACTTCTAGAGGGAATATGGGTTGATGCCATCCATGGCTATGCTGATTCGTAGACTTCGTACTTCATCCTTGAATTTATCAGGCCATGTATCCTCTATATGCTTCATGGCTATTGAATCTGTTGAAATTCACATAAATCCCAACTCACTTCTGTGTGAGGCATGCCATCCCTACAACATAGCTAATTATTTTCAACGAAAGAGCCTTCTAATCCTTGGGATTATAGGCATGTGCCTCAATATCTTGAAAGGAGGACCACAAGATTTATCCTACCTGTCATGCCCACATTTCAGACATATTTCTTCTTCTGCATATCCTCCTCTATATAGAATACAATCATTTGGACATGCATGATATGATATGTACTCAACACCCAACATTTTCAACAATTTCTTTTCCTCTTCGCAGCTACCGAGCAAGAAATTATCACTCAGAAGAACCTTATCTTTGAATAACCTGTAGTTGGTGATAATGGATAATACTAAATATACATTAATGCCGATATAATTATTAACGTTCATAAAATTGACGATTTGTAATGTTCATTTTGTGATTATATTTCTCAAAATATAAGGGAGGACTTGATGGTCAATTACCTCAAAATTTTCGAGAAACATGTATTCGACAAGCCAAAATTTGCTTTCAAGTTGTACATTAACATCATTGTCCCCAATGAGGAATAGAAAATTTTGCGCGCGCTCTGCTCTGCTCTGCGGAGTCGTGATTAGGTTTGCTGCACCTTCGTGCTTGCCGCCGCCATGAGCGGCCCTGGGGGTGGGGAGTCCTCTCCCACCCCACCGTCATCTTCTGTTGATGCTTTCAGAAATCTATTATCGCAGAAAGGGAAGCAACCCAAGAACTTTGAAGTGCCGAAATTTATAAAAAAGCTCGAAGAAATACCAGAGATTGCATTACCAGAGGAAAAATCGATCAAAATTGCTCTTGCACTGGCTGACAGAGGGTTGGTTGGGAAGTTTATGGGCCGCTGGCCATCCACAAAAACCACGGACGATTGGATTCAGCGAAACTGGAGACCTCAGCTGAAAAACAACGTGATTTGTTATGTTGTGGGAAGAGGCTATTTCATTTTTGAGTTTACCTCCAAAGAAGACCGAGATCTGGTGTTCAGAAATGGGCCGTATTTCATGGGAAATCAGGGACTGTATCTTAACAAATGGAGTCTTGATTTCGATCCCTCTGTCGATGTCCCTAAGGAGGTGCCGGTCTGGGTTTGCCTCCCTAATCTTCCGATTCACTGCTGGAGCTATCAATCCCTGCAGAAGATTGGTAATGGGTTGGGTCGTTTCATTGACAAAGCTGACCACAAGGGACAATATACCTGTGCTAGAATCTGCGTAGAAGTAGATCTGGAAGCTGGTCTGCCTGAAGCGGTTAAACTAACAGTTGGAGATTGGCAGCATTACCAAAAGATGGATTACGAGCAGTTGCCTTTCAAATGCCGAACCTGTCATGAACATGGTCACTTCCAGCGAAACTGCCCAAAAGCTCCAACAGGGAACAAGGTTGAAGAAGAAGGATGGAAAGAAATTAAAAAGGGTAAGGCTGTCCCAAAGCCTCCGGGGCAGAATAAATCCGTGCCTTTGGGGAAGCCACATACTAATCCAAAGTCCTCAGTTGCTCCTAATGATGGCTCCTCCTCAGGAAAAAAGGTGGATGTCACGGAGCTCCATGAGGAATCAGAAAACAAATTGAAGGAAGTGAAAGAAACTGAAGTCGAAACATCTGTTCCACCAGTTGATGATGTACAGAGGGAAATAGAAGGTAACGAAGATCACATCAGTCTTGCATCTGATTCTGAGGGCGAAACAGAAGAGAGAGACTCCGAATCAGACAATTCGCAAGTCACTCCTATCAAGACGACTAGGGGTCACAAATCCAAGAAGAAACAGAGAGAGGAAAAAACCTACCTAGATGTCCTCCAAGGTTCCCAAAAAACCCTCAAAGGAATGATGAACACCAGATCTGGGCGCAAGAATAATAGGGCTCCAAAAGGAGCCACAACCCCCCAAGTCAGTAAATAATGAAATACGTCTCCTGGAATTGCAGAGGTTTAGGTAGCAGGTTGAAAGAGGAAGCCATGAAAGACATAGTGAGAATACATTCGCCTGAAATCCTCCTCATCCAGGAGACAAAGATGGAGGATCTTCTTCTCCTCCAAGCTAGTAAAGTTTTTTGGCAAAAAGGTCATGGAAGAGCGGTTAGTGCTAGAGGCGCTTCTGGTGGAATAGCCACCTTCTGGAACAACACCATATATGATCTTATTCAAGAAAAAAGTAGTCCCCATTGGCTCTTCACTCAGCTCCTCCATAAAGATTCTGGTCAACAAGTAAGTATGTTTAATCTTTATGCTCCTGTATTGCCAGACGAGAAATTTTTTTGTTGGAACTCACTTCAATCCTTTCTTTCAGAGCAAAATCCAGGAAATATCATTATTGCAGTTGACCTGAATGTCACCCTTGCTGTTGATGAGAAAAAGGGAGGCTCCCTTGTCAGGGATCCTTCCAGAGAATGGGTTGAAGATATTATGCTGGGTTGGGATCTGGAGGATATTAAACCCTCTTCAGGGAAATACACCTGGTCCAACAAAAGATTAGCCCCCAATCACATTGCTGCCCGTTTGAACAGATTCCTTGTCCAATCTTTTTTTCTGACATGCGGTCTTATGGCCACTTCTAAAATTCTTCCAAATTCCATTTCTGATCATAAGCCCATCCTCCTTGAGCTTTCCCTGGACGGTAATTTGGGTCCCATCCCCTTTCATTTTAGTCCCCTGTGGATCCAACAAGAAGGATTCCAAGAGGTGGTTTCTGAAGCTTGGAATAGGCCTGTCAATGGCTCCCCATTCTTTGTGTGGGAAGAAAAAATCAGGGGCCTGAAAAGAAGTCTTAAGGAGTGGGCCAAAGACTGAAAAACCCCTCCGCCAAAAGAAAAGACTCTCTTAATAGTCTTGCCTCTCATCAATTAGCTATGGAGCACAGTCCTATAACACAAAGCCTTCTCCAAAAAGAAGTCGACCTGCAAAAATATTTCCACAGATCTAGCAGGGAGGAAGAAGAATTCTGGAGACAGAAGTCAAGGAATCTATGGTTACAGTCTGGAGATAAAAACACCAGCTTCTTCCATAAACAAGCCGAAGCTCGTAAGCATTTCAAATCAGTTTCTGAGATACATTACCAAAACACTGTTGTTAAAGATTTCGATGGCATCAAGAGAGCTGCTTACTCCTTCTTCAAAGATCTCTATTCGGCTCCTGAAGATCCACCTATTGATCCTCATGCCTACCCGATTGACTTAATCCCCAATTGCGTTCAGGATTCGGATAATGCTATGTTGACTGCTCCGATCAGTATGGACGAGCTTAAGAAAGTTCTGGATGGCATGGAGCCTGATAAAGCCCCAGGCCCTGATGGGTTCTCAGTTAAGTTTTTCTTGACTTGCTGGTCAACAATCAAAAAAGATCTATTGAGAATGGTCAGAAAGTCCCAGTCTTGTGCAAAGCTGGGCGGTGGCATCAATTCGGCCTTTCTCGCCTTGATTCCTAAAGAGAAAGGTGCTACTGACTTCAGCAGATTCAGGCCCATTTCCTTGTGCAATTCCAGTTACAAGCTGGTCTCCAAAATAATTTCCAATTGCCTTAAGAATATACTGCCAGCCATCATCCCTGAAAATCAAGGTGGCTTCATCAAAGGTAGAAAGATTTTGGACAACATAGTGCTGGTGCAAGAAGCAGTTCACTCTAGCTGCGAAAGAAATGAGAAAGGAATGGTGATTAAGCTCGACCTGGCTAACGCCTTTGACAGAGTGAGACATGAATTTTTGTTCATTGTGATGAAGAAGCTAGGCTTCTCTACAGTCTTCATCAACTGGGTGAACGCTTGTATTGCCTCGCCATGGATTGCGCCATTGGTAAATGGTCGCTCTACTGACTTCTTCCAAGCCTCTAGGGGCCTTAGATAAGGCTGTCCATTGTCTCCGCTCCTCTATGCTATTCAGGCCTCAGTGCTCAGTTTCCAACTTGATCACAACCAGCAGATCCAATCATTGCCTGGCCTCAGAACGACTCACAAGGTGAAAGACATCAATCATGCCCAGTTCGCTGATGATACTTTGCTGCTTGGAGGAGCCAGCATAACCTCTGCCAGATCCTTCAAGAAGGAGCTGGACATTTACAGGGAGATCTCGGGCAGCAAGATTAACTATCGAAAATGTTATATCTACGGCTGGAATTGCTCGATAAAGGAGCTGTCTGATATTGCAAGGCTCTTAGAAATGGATGGAATTCGAAACTGGGAGTCTTTTAAATATCTCGGGATCCCAATTTTCAAATCCAAGCCTAAAGTTGCTCATTGGCTGCCTCTGCTCGACAAGCTAAAGACCAGAATCCAGGCTTGTGGAGCCTCTTGGCTGAATAATGCTGGGAAGGTCATCCTTATGAAATTGGTCCTTATCAGTATGCCTCTATATCAGCACTCCATTCTCCTTGCCCCCAAAAGCTTTCTCAGTAAAATGGATAGTCTGTTGAGAAGATTTCTGTGGGAAGGCGGGAATAACAACGATAGAAGGCTACACTTAGTGAACTGGGAGACTCTCAAGAGACCTCTTCTGGAAGGAGGTCTCCATCTGCGCAACTTGGCTGCTCAAAACCTTGCTCTGGGATCCAAGATCCTGTGGAATTTAATCTCTGGGAACTCTAGCTGGAGTAAAAGAGTCCTATGGAAGAAATATTTCCATGGGCAGCGGTTGAGATGCTTGGATCAACCCCCAAGAACTTTAAAAGGATCTCCGATCTTCAAACTTTGCAGTTCTGCTATGGAGCAATTCAATCATAATATCTACTGGATCCCGGGAAATGGGAGAAAAATCAAAATTTGGGAGGATTCGATTTTGGGAGCTCAGCCTTTGATTCAAGTGGAAGGTCTAGCAAATATCAAAGCTTGGCTTCAGTCCTGCAATTTGAACACTCTATGGGATATTTCTAATTGGAAGGATGAACCTGGTAGACTCTGGGATAGCTGGAATCTGGGGGAGGTTCCCCTTTGGTTGCAGGGGGAAGTTGCGTTACTGTTAGATCTGCTTCAAGGGAAATCTCCCTCAAAGGCCACCTCTAAGGACAAAAGAGGCTGGGGCTCCCTTTCAGGCTCTTACACTGCCTCCGAAGGATATAAAAGAATGATTGTTGTTCCTTATGCTCCCCCTGACCCAACTCAATGGAAATTTATCTGGGATTTCCCCTCTCTCCCCAAAATTGACTTTTTCTGTTGGATTGTAGCGCACCAAAGCATTCTTACCAGAGATAATTTGCGTAGACGAGGGATGGAAGGGCCTTCCAGGTGCCCTCTTTGCTTGGCTGATGAAGAAACTTCCAATCACTTGCTGTTGCTTTTCCCCTTTGCTCAAGTAGTCTGGAGGGGGGTTCTGATGTTAGATCCAGTTAAAATTGACCTCCCAAGCAACATCCCTTCTCTGCTCCGAACTTGGGCCAGTTTATCTCCCTTTTTCCTTACAAAAAAAAGTCTTCTCAAAACAAGCTGGATGTGGATCCCTAAATTCATCTGCTGGAAGTTGTGGTTGGAAAGGAATAATAGAATCTTCAGAGGAGAAAGCTGCACTTCTATCAGAGTTATTTCTAAAATCAAAGATTTGCTGGGCGAGGCTTTGGAAGCCAATACTACCTCAAGAAATAAAACGAGTCTGGACAATGAGGAGGAGCATTGGCTAAAAGAATTTGTGCCGAATCTGAAGGAAAGGTCCTCTCCTCCTGCATCTGCACATGCCAAATGGGAGATTAGGCTGGATGATCAGGAGTTTATCAAGTGGAGGTCAGCATTGGATGATCACTGCTTATTCTTCGATGGGGCCTCTAAAGGCAACCCTGGGGTTGCTGGCGGAGGTGGGGTTCTTCTGCGCCCAGGAGGTTCATATGAATTACGATTCCATTGGGGTCTTGGTATTGAATCCAACAACAGAGCGAAGGCTCTGGCACTGTGGCAGGGCCTGAATCTTGCAATCAATAGAAATATCCTTTCTCTCTCTGTCTTTGGAGATTCCAGACTCATCATCCAGGCGCTGACCTCTCATAAGACCCCCCACCAGGTTCACTTAGCCTCTATTATCAAAAAAATCCGTCTCTTATTACCCAAGTTCAGTAAAATCTCCTTCTTCCACATATTAAGGAATCTCAATTCTCAAGCAGATAAGGAGGCCAATCTTGGCTCCCTCCGGATTCGGAGATCTCTGGTGGTCAATTCGATTGAATACTCCTGTTGCATCCCTTAACACTCCTACTGTTCGGACTTACTCTCCTAGTTGATCCTTTGGCTATCTCTCTACTCCTTAGTACCCTGCTTTTCGGGATCTCTACCTTTTGTATTTTCAATCTGTTTAAAACAGTGATCTCTGGCCTGCTCTCTCTTTCTGTTAGTTCTCCCCTCATTGGCCTCTGTTTCCTGTCGATGTCCCCTGCTACTCCATTTTGCAGTTTAATTGGTCTGTATCGGGCGCGAACTGAAGTCCCTTCTAACCAGAGAAGCCATTTTTGCTCTAATGCTGGCTTCCATATCTTCTTCGTTCAACCTTCAAGCGCCCTCAAAGCTTCGACAGGCTGCAACAATGGCTTGTATTCCTGTGCAATGCATATTTTGGGTCCTGCGTTGGAGCATCTTCATTTTAGTAGCAGCAACCCCATAGCAGATGCGGATAAACATTCCTTTCCTCCAATTTCTTACATCGTGACAGATGCCTTTATGTCTTGCACGAAGGAGGTTGCCTCTAACATGAAAATGACCAGGGTTGTCTTATGGCCCTTGTGCGCTGCTCCGTTCACTGCCCAGATATCTCTTATTTCTGAGGGTCATATCCCTGTCAGAGAAGGCGAAGCGAACATCCCAATGAATCTGATCAATTGGCTGCCTGGTAATATCCTTATCGGTGACCTGTCTCTTGGTTTCCTCGACAGCAAATCCGAATTGCTACCCAGAAGAATCTACCATTGTCATGGCTGAGTTGTAAGAGCATGCGGCAGCTAGTTTGCCGCCCTAAATAAAAATAACCGTTACTGTCGAAAAAAAAAAAAAAAAAAAAACATCATTGTCCCCAACTGGGTAGACTTTGACTGATCTCCAGGTCCAAAGAAATGGGTGGTGGAAGCAAATTTAAGGCTTTCGAAAAAGGTATCAACAATATGAGCATCATCCCCTAGCTGATCATCGTTCTAGAATGCATCTAACAACATTGTATCCATGGTAGTAGTATCCCTTAAGTAATAATCCATACCAACCTCTATTTTATTGCCTCCATTTCCATCTCGTGGATAACTACTATTTCTGTAGTTATTCCTAATTGGTGAATCTTGATGTAGTGGGAATTGAATAGGTGGTTGATTCAACCATTCTTGGTATCGTTCCTCTCCGATTTTTTCTCTTAATTCAGCGTTTTCTCGATTTGACATTGTCGTGGGGTGCAACGGAAGATGGTAGGTAGGTCGCTCATCATCACTAGAATCCTAATAATTTCAAAAAATATATTTGAACATGATTAGTAAAAAATATATGATATCAATTAGTAAGCACGTTGAAAATGCATGATTAATTGGTTTGACGTTGAAATAATTACATTAATATACCAAACAATTATAATTATCGTCATTGTCCCATGATTGCGGCTAGAAGATGAAATGTTACAATTGGCAGGGTGAAGCGGCTGTCCATTTTCATCTACCAAATGTGCCTTGCAGTACGCTGCTCCTGATAAGAGCTTCCGACATTTTGGAGTTGTTTGAATATTTTGTGCATTTGAACTTGATTATGAATCTGCACGAACCTGAAAATTTGTATACATTAATTTTATTCAGCTGATTGACATGGATAAAGAAAATAAATTCAATTAGAAAATGAAAATATAAATAAAATCTGAACTAAATATTATGTCTCGAGATGGATAGGGAGAACTCCGTGATGGAATTTGAGAAAAATTATGGAACGCGCTGGATTTTAAAGAATTGTCCATTCGATATAATTATGATATTTTATCACTGCATTTGAGAAAAATCAACAATAAATTTTGGTGTACATACCTAAAAGTAACTTCGGTGCCTTAAAAATGGACTTATTGTTATGGGTGCTAATATACAGTTAACCGCACTGGTGCGTATTAGTGACTGCGCACCGGTGCTATGTTATTAATTGACACACATGTGCGGTTAGATAACAAACACACCGAATAATTGCAAATAAAAAAAGCACAAATTTATTTTTTTTAAGTGAAAAAAAGAGGTAAATTGAAAAATGGGCGGTAAATTATTTTCGGAAATATAATTTCATAAAAAAATTCTTTAAATAGTAAAAACTATTCATTATTTCATTATTTTTGCAAAAAATTTCACGGAGAGATTTGCACGAGAGACATACCTGGAGCAAGAGAGCATGAGAGCACTATGGAGCAAGGAAATACTTTCGAACAAAACTATTCAGAGAATCAAAATTTCAAACATTTGGTGATTCAAACCCTATAGTATAGAATTTCAAACCATCTGGTGATTAAATTTTATTGTAATAATTGTTTTTTTTACAGTTTCTGTTCGATTTAATACATGGTAAGTAAATTTTTAAAATTTTACTGTTCATTTTTAGAAAAAAATCCATTCTTACGCTAAACCCTTGATTCTTTTTGTTTCTGCCCTTGCTTCTTCCCGTTTCCGTGACTTCAAAATTAGGGATTTTAATTTTAGATTTATAGGGTTTGTATTGGTATATATATATATATATAGGCCTATGACAGACAACTAACCCAAGGGACGACTTGCAGAGTCAGATCCCAATCCATGTCGGCCCTTGCATGAATTAAAAAAAATAGTTTTTTTTTAATCGGTGCGCCCTACGTAAAATAGTGCACCACACACGTATTGTTTTATAAAAAAAAATTAATTTTTTTTTTTAAAATCCGTGCGCCCTATGTAAAATAGCGCACTGCGCATGTAATTTTTGATAAAAACAATTTAAAAGCAGTTTTTTTTTTTTTTTGTAATAAATTCGTGCCCCCTATGTACAATAATGCACCAATGCGCTATTTTATTATAGCGCACCACGCACGTACTGTTTGATAAATTTTTTATTTTATTTTATGTCTATGTTAATCATTGTATCGGTTAACATATAACACACCAGGTCTTCTTGTTGACAGATAGCACCATTTTTTCTCAATGCATTTATAAGAACATGCCGCACCACCTCCTCCACGACATCTTATGCTACAAAAACTATCACTAGAGGATTTTTATTAATTTTTTTTGTGTTAATCAGTACTCTGGTTAACATATAACGCACCGGGCCTCCTTGTTGAAAGAGAGCACCATTTAATGTTTCCACTGTTTTGGCGGTGCGTTTATAAGAACATGCTGCACCGACATTGGTGTGTACTGCTTGAAAGTCACATCGTTTTCTTGATTTTTTTTTTTTTTAATTTTGTGATTTATTTATAAAATATATTAATGAATGGTATGGTATAGGTTTCAGATTGATAAATAAATGGCTGACAAGAGATCAAGTAACAAAAATACTGATAGCACATCGGGAAAAGCAAAAAAGGCAAGTTATTTGTAGATTCTTTACAAAAATATTATTTTTGAACTATATGTAAGTTTAAATAATATGTATTGTTTACTTTGTATAATGCATAACCACAAAATGATGAAGCTCGATAAGATTATTTTTGATCTAAGACCAGAAGAGCGTAAAAGGTTGATAGTAAAATTGCAGAAGATGAATCATGTGAATGAAAAATTACTATCGATCCAATATGAGTTTCTTTTTTTAATTTTCATTAATAATATACTTAAAAATATTAGATAACATGTTTCAAACAACCTATTAATTCACATATGTTTAATTTTATACAAGGACCAACAACGAAGAAAATGAATGTTGTTCTATGAAAATAAAAAAATAGAACATGCAAATGAAAATGAGTTGCTCCTTAGCTCATCTGGAGTGGTGCTGGAGGTTAACGAAAGGGGGAAAACTTTTACAAAACTTTGAGGGATCTAGTGGAATAAATGTATATATGTTCTTTCCACATACAATACAAAAATTAATCCAATGATTCCAAGAATCAAATTTTATCTAAACTACAGGATGAGTTTCCAAAGAATTGGTTAATACGACATGTTAGACTTTTAATAGCAAAAACGTACAACAACAAAAAATAAGGAATGAAAAGGTAATATTTCGTAATTTTTTTTTCTATAATTATATGTGTATATTACTAGAAAGAAATCATTTATAAATATCACTTTTGTTATATTTACTTTTCATATATCAATATAAAAATTAAATAGTTTATTGTCATGTTGCATTTTCAAGAAGATTATGAAAATCTCAAAGGATGAATGCTCTGATATCAGAAATATGCCAGTAGGAATGTCCAATAAGGTGTACAAGGAGATGGTAAAAGAAATGGACATAATTTCATCGCAAGAGGAGCCATATCAACAACAATGTGCTTCAAATGTAATATGTAATCATTGAATTTTTCGATTAGGTACAATAAATAAACAATTTAGCATTAAATATTAATTTTCAAGTATTTTCTTGCAGAAAAGAAAAGAAAATGGAACCCTTTCAACACATAAAACATGACGACAAGGAAGAAAATGGTTGATATCTAAGTTTGTGAGTAATTGTTACTTCCTTATAACAACTTAACTAGATTTCACTTTTTTATATTTTAAGTTGTTTTACAACAATCATCATTGAATGTGTTCAAACAGGTGCTAACATACAAAGAAGAACCATCAAACAAATTGATTGACATTGGGTTAAATATGGGTTGTCAATATATGTTGGCATATCAAAAATTAATTGTGGAATTTGTAAGCATCTATCGATCTTGTTTTACTTAGCTCCATATATAATTAATAGAACACAAAAATATTTTATATTAAATATGTGATTTGTTATGGGGTATAAAACTTGTAGGAAACAAAGTATGGAACTGCGCCAACAAATGAATTGTGGAAATATGACATGAAATTTGGTTTTGAAAAAATGTATATAGTTCATGAGTCAATTCTTGCTATGGTACATTTCTTTTCGATTTACATTGATGTATACTATTTAATATTGAAATTTTCATTATTCTCACCAATGTATATACACTCAATACAATTTATTTTAATGTTTGTAGATGGAAGTTGAAGAATAAGAAAACAATCAACACCATGAACAAAAAATTCCTCAAAATAACCCAAGTCATGGAAGTAGCTCGAGCAATGACAACAGTTCAAGTGAAGAATGATGATCAATATGTTTGGATATCAATGCAAGGCGTTGTATTTTTTGAAATATTTGTCTGTGAAATCATACATTTTGTTTAATGTAATAGACATAATGTCCAAATTGAAAGACAGAAGGATACCAATAACTATCCCATTTTGTATGAAAAAGAGTGTCTTATATATATATATATATATATATATATATATACATTTTAATTTATTCTATTGTGTTTTCCATTGTCGTTGTGAAATGTTACACCACTGATTAAATATATGGATGTTACACAGTAATTTGTCACCGTCCCTACCATTCCCCGTCCCGCACAATGGAGGACCCATTTTGTGACCTGTGAACATTGTCATGCCTTGAAACCATCATCAAAGCATTCCTCTAAGCATGAGCTTTAATTGCCCTTAGGACATCTCCTTGCAAAAATCATGAAAAACATCTCCTCTTTGCAGGATTTCCCCCATTGGCGCGAGTGCTGAACTTCCTTCCCGACCATGAAACAAGGTTGTCGGAGCATTGTTCTTTTTCCTGTGTCAAGCTCCTTAAAAAATGAAACCAGGTTCTCGGAGCACAGTTCGTTGTCTTGTGTCAAGCTCCTTAAAAAATGAAACAAGGTTGTCGGAGCAGAGTTCCTTGTCTTGTGTCAAGCTTCTTAAAAAATGAAACAAAGATGTCTGAGGATAGTTCTTTTAATGTGTCAACCTCGTTAAAATAATGAAACACGTTCCTGTTCAATTCGAGTCTTTGATCCGATCTCGTAAAATCCCAGTCGAGTCTTTCTTTTGATCTCGTAATTTGAACCTTCACTCCATCTTCCTTTCATATGGACTGAAGCTTGGGGGGCATGTACCTCGAATTGAGTCACCATGCTAGGGGGCATGCTTACTTTTTCAAGCATAGTTTGTTTCCGTTTCAAGCTTGTGTAAAAATGAAACTGGTTTCAAGCATAGTTTATCTTTGTTTCAAGCTTGTGTAAAAATGAAACCAATTTCAAGCAGACTTTCCTGATTTCAAGCTTGTGTAAAAATGAAACCTCTCCCTTTACCTCTTGTGATGGCCACTTTATCAGCCTGTTTTTCCAGATAAGCCTTGGTTTTCTCACTCCATCGTCACTATTTTCTTGGCCGATCATATGCCTTCACTTGGTTCTTTTACCTGTTCCTGAGGAACCGCTGTGATGAGTGGTCTTGTTAGCCAGCCTCTTAACCTTTACTTGTTTTGAGCAGTTCCACCATTACCGGAACCAGTTGCTACCTTTTATACCACTCGTTCCTCCAGGAGGAGTCATCTTTCAGCTCTTTTCTGACTCTCTAAACATGAAAAGATTGCCGAGGCCCTTGTCGTTTCGATCTCGTTAAATTGGACACGAATCAACATCCACCCAGTATAAGTTTAACCCTTTTTCGGGCTGGGATGGATTGATTACGAAAAAGGAATACCCTAGCCTATCGCGACTAGGAGGTTTTCCCGGATATTGTTTTCTACCTTTTCGGATTTGGGGAACTATTTACGAAAAGGGACCTGTGGAGTTTTTTTTTCCGCTATCTTTTCAAACTCTCTAAACATGAAAAGACGCCGAGTTCTTCCTTTGTCAGACTCGTTAAACCCTGATGACATCGGATCTAGTCGAAATGACATTCTCCGAGTTTCTCCTTCCTAGGACTCGTTAAATGCACTAGGATGGATTCGCCCGAAGGGCGGACTTATATTGCAAGCATATGCTATCCCCTTCAAGCTTGTTATTAAAAATAATTGGGGTACTCGCCAGAAATGGTGGGGGAAAAATGGAACCATCGTCGTTGTCGTCGGCAGTATGTCGCTCTCGAACATGGCACTTGTCTGCATTCGTGTCGGGTTGGGAACATCTCATCTCGTTGTCTCACTTTGCTTCCATGGGTTTGGGTAATCTCTTTTGACCTCTCATCTGTTCACTGCCTCGTCGCCATGACCTTTGATCTGTTGATGTCAAATACTGCCAAGTCCATTGTCGTGTCGTTTATATGTTCAAGAGAAGTTGGCCTCTGCGAATATCAACCTTCCTCTGTTTCTCATATGATCCTGATTCACAACAAAACATTATGTTCCTCTGTCTCGTGTCGATGATGTGGGAATCATTATGGCCCACCTTCGATCAAGGTCACTTCCTGTCGACTTCAACTCATTATCCAGAAAGTTGGTCTAGAGACTCCTGATGGTACCTTGGAGCCTGCATGCCTCAATGGTAGGTTCGTCGCATTCGACGTGAGGTTTACATCATTGACCTCCGATCGAGTGATTCTGCGGGTGTTCGACGTCAACTCATTTATTCGCATGCCGTAGATTGTACCTGTAGTACCTTGAGGACCATTGTCATTATTGGTGGTTTCTCTCGCGTCTGTTAACAGCTTTCATCATTGGCTGGTAATCAGACGATGTTCTTGCATGTTCGACATCAGCTCACATATTCACATGCTCGAACTTGTACTCGTTTGGGTCGAGATGGAGCGCAAGACCCTGGATTGTGTCTGTTGTAATCCAGGCTGCGATTGTGGATTATTACCATTATGTACATGACTCACTGATTGGATGGCTGCGACCATACCTGAGTCTATTTGTTTGATCCTAGTTGGATGGCTGCGCCCATACCCTGGATCCGAATTATAGCATACTCTGTTATGGATGGCTGCGCCCATACCACATATACATCATGTACTTGAGATATCAGTTGTATCTTTCTGCGCAGGTTTTCCAACGGCGGGCCTTCAGTTGAACATGTTCTCGTAAAGCATTTCACCCCTCTCCCTCTCGGGCCTCATACTTTAGGGGGCATCTGTTACACAGTAATTTGTCACCGTCCCTACCATTCCCCGTCCCGCACAATGGAGGACCCATTTTGTGACCTGTGAACATTGTCATGCCTTGAAAACATCATCAAAGCATTCCTCTAAGCATGAGCTTCAATTGCCCTAAAGACATCTCCTTGCAAAAAATCATGAAAACATCTCCTTTTGCATTGGCGCGGGCAGACAGTTCATCACTCGCGCCAATGGGGAAAATCCTACAAAGAGGCAGCGCCAACTGGCGCTCTGTCCCAGAGCAGTAGTCGCGCCAGCCAATTTAAGGAGTGTTTTTTAAATAAATATGGCGGAAGTTGTGTTTCAACAAACTCAGAAACCATTGCCTATCTTGAGTTGGGAGGTTTGGCTGCGGGAGTTCTATGGAAGGGAAGTGGTTTTTCCACCTCCCATGGAACCTTCCTTGTTGATAGGGCCAATCCCATAATAATAGGGATCCCAACTCCCTCCTTCCCAATCTATAAAAGCCTGCTCAATCCCAACCTCCTCCTCTCCTCTATAAATATAGCCTTCATCCATTGATGAAGGGGCTGAAAGGCTGAAAGGCTGATAGTCTTGAAGTGCTTAAGCTTTGAATCTCCATATTCCCAAGAGCCTTTGTGCTGTAAAGAGCCCTCTTTTTCCCTTAAGGCCGACTCAAGTAAGGAGACCATCGTCGAGAGACTCTGGAGAGGTTTTCCCTTCCCTTGGCGAGCTTTGCGAGACGTGGATGACTGGAGACCCATCCGAAGGAGACCGCGACGTCAGAACTTGGTTGTAATCTCTCTTCGTTTGTTATTTAATAGATGATTATGATTATGGTTCCACTCTGTTTTCCATCATGTTAATATGAGTAACATCCTTTCTGACTGATGTTTAGTTACGTATGTCAGGTTTTATGCTTGTATCTGTTTGTTTCTTCCATGTGCAGGTGTTCATCCGCGGAGATCGTGGAGGGATTGTGATCTGCCGAGGCTAAGGAATGGGGACGCTTCTTCTTCAGATCATAGCATTGGAATCCAGGTAGGCTTCTATCTCTAGTATTTTAATTCGTAACTAAGAACTTGCATCGTAGCATTGTTTGATTGTTGCTAGACCCTTGCTGGGCTAGTAGGGATTGCCTCTGTCCGCAGAGGGGATTTACCTCCTCAACAATGGATGATTAAATTTTATAACGAATAGATTCGAAATATGATGATATGATATAAAAAATTAATCCAAACATCACATTCAAATGCACTAATACAAATTTAATTGGTATGAATAATATTATAAGATATATGTTTACTTTTTATGAATAATGAATTTTATAAAATCACAATAATTGCACTGTCACAGGTCGATGTTTCTAAAAAATACAAAATGAACATCGGTGCATGTTAGTTACTGTGCACCAGTACTTTTGTATGCTAATGCACACCAATGTCTTTCTACGACCTATGGGCACCACATAAATACCAATACCAATTAGAACGATCGGTGTGTTTGTGTGATACTGCACATTGGTGCGTTTGCGTGATACTGCTCACTGGTACATTTGTGTGATACTGCACATCGGTGCGTTTCTACGACCTATGGGCACCACAAAAATACCAATACCAATTAGAATGCCCAGTGCGCTTTATCAAAAACTACCACCTGAGCGGTCCGATAGGCGTTGCATGCACCAGTGCAGTTTTCATTTAATGCGCCGATGCATTTTCATAACTTGACGACCCAATGCATTGTATCACCTACAGGGCACCTGGTGCGGTTTTCCACCTTAACGGCCCAGTGCATGCACCTTCGACCGGCTCGGTGCGACTATTTGGATGACACGCACCGAGCCATTTCTAAATGCCCTGGGGCATCCAATTTTTTTTTTCCATCCTAGTGCTTGGTAGGTTTATAGTACCAACGCGTTCACAACACAATGCACCGGTGCATTGAAACCTGATTAGCGCACCGATGAGAAAAAAATCTGTAACAACCTCCGAACGCCCAATTTTTTTTAGTTGTGTTGAAATTCTATTAGAAGTTCCACCAAAACCTTCATTACTGAAAACAGATGTTGTAACAAATGTATTTTTGACAAATTTGGCCAATTTTATAACACTAAAACTCTCCATTATAACCTCCGCTAGAGGGTGTTTTCCTTGTAGTGAAACTTGCTCAATACTCCCACTATATGTGCAATGTATGGTCTAGTACATATCATTAGATACACTAGGCTACCCACTACACTTGCATATGGAACACAAGAAGTTTCCTCTTCCTCTTCTTGTGTCTTGTGACATTGATCAACATATAAATTTACACCTACAGGGATAGGATCCTTCACCGGTTTACTATCCTGCATATTAAACCTCTACAATATTGTCTCGACACACTTCCTTTGGTTTAGCAAGAGCTTCCTCTTTGCCTAGTCTCATTTAATTTCCATGCCCAAAATATAGTTTGCAACACTAAGATCCTTCATGACGAATTTGGAGGACAACTGGGTCTTCAAGTCCTAGATAATTTATTTGTCATTTCCAATCAGCAACATATCATCCACATACAAGATCAAATAAATAACACGGTAACCAATTAATTTGAAATACACATAGTGATCTGCTTTTCTTTTAGTGAAGCCAAGTCCCTGTATATATGTATCAAATTTCTGATACCACATCCTTGGTGATTGTTTTAACCCACAAAGAGATTTTTTTAACCTTCATACCAGTTCTTTCTTACCCTTCACTGCAAAGCCTTCATGTTGGTTCATGTAGATCTCCTCTTCCAGATCCCTACGAATAAATTTTGTCTTCACATCCATCTGTTATACCCCAAAATCAAATGCAACAACAACAGATAAAAGTAATCTAATAGAAGCTACCTTGGAACCCAGAGAAAAATGTCACCAAAATCAATTCCTGACACCTGGGAATAACCTTTTACTACCAAATGAGATTTTTATTTCTTCACCTTGATTTCTTCATTCATATTCTTCTTAAACACCAATTTTTTGCTAATGGGTTTCCTTCCAGCTAGAAATTCCACCAGATCCCACGCCTCATTTTTATGCAAGGATGCCATTTCATCAACCATAGCCTCCTTCTAAAATTTTCCATTCTCTGAGTCCACTGCCTCCCTAAAAGTTCTGTGATCATCATCCATGATAGATAAAGACAAATTTTAATAGAAATTATCTGGAATATACCTTTATGCTTGCCTTCTTTCTCTAACTGATCTTCTCAAAGCTTGCGTTTGAGGCTCTTCCTCTTATGATTCCTGTTCTCTTATAGAGTTTGATTCTTTATCCTTTAGCTCAAAATTCATTTTCTCAGGTTTTGTTAGGGTCCTATAAATATAGGATTCATAATTTTGAATTTACTCTGTTAAAATATTGAAATTTTGTACATATATTTGTTTTTTGCAAATGTATTCCCAAGTTAAAAAACTGAAAAGAGGGTATGTCCTAAAAGAACAATCAAAGGACAAAAAGAAACGAAGATCAAAATAATATTAAATATGAAGCCCATCAAAAATAGATCATGAAAGTGTTGCAAGTTTAAATGCCACTACTTTAGTTTACTTTTTCAAATAAGATTATGTGTAGCTTGTCCTAAATGCCACAATCCATGAGGATCAAACAACTTAAACTTGACCTCTCATGCTTTAAATTTCATGTTGTTAGAGAGAGAATAAAGATCTATCCAAATAGTCTAAACTTGGTAGATCAATAGTTAAAATAGAGAATAATAAGGAGATCAACAGTTTAATTTGAGCCTCAGATGAAATAAGGTTAGAATTAGATAGCTTCATGCTTTAAAAGAAAAATGGATTAGGGTTTTCAAGCTCAAATGTACCCATACAAATAAAGGAAAAAATGGTAGAATAAATGATGGGTAGGTAGAAAGCAGTTTTACAAGGCATGGATAAACATTGTCTAGAAAATTACTAATTTCCCTCCCCACAATGAACTTCAGTACTAAAAACCTTCAATTATAAAGACTCGGAGCATTTCTCTGACTTTTGGTGGCACCAGACCCACGAATTTATGACTGATTGGTACTAAAATATTGGAATCCCCTTCATAAAAAAAAACCCTTCCCCTTCATAAGAAGCCTTTTTTCCCCTTCATCATTCATTTTACCCTAATAAAACCCCTTTTCCTAAACATAATTTACCTAGGAAAAGTAAAACCCCTTTGAAATGCTTTTAGCCTAAGTATAAATGTTAAAGTGGTGATATTTGGACTTACAATGAAGAAATTCAATCTAAAAGTCATATTTTACGCTACACTTAGTCTATTGTTTCATTCCTGCTCATTCATTTCATATTAACACTAATATAATGTATTAACTCCCTATTTACCCTTTAGCTCGTATTAATATAATTCCCGCATATATTAAATACCCCAACCCATATTTTAAACTATAACCTATAGTTTCATTCCGCACATGTTCTACATATCGGACCCACTATATGTTATACTTGCAACCCTTTGTAAATAAACATAACCCAACTGTGTATTAAACATTAAATTAATACATAGTTAATACCCCGCATCATTAAAAATACCCGGGCCCCACGCCTTATTGACCAGCAACTTCATCATATAGTCTGCACCATCCGATCTTCACCTCACAGATATGACGGCCAAAATATCATTTCGCACATTTCAATGCGCAATGTTTAATCGACCCCGACCCTTGCAAAAAAGGTTGTTTTCATGTTTTCTCTCCCCTTCACGCGTCTAAATGCTATTCGATCGCATCTGCCAAAAAAATTCCGCTTACCACCTTTGCTTATTGCGAAAACCACCAGAGGTTTTCTCCTTCCTGCTCGCCAAACCATCCATTTATTTGAGAATACCGCAATTAAATTCATTTTAATGATAAATAAAAAACAAATAAACCTGCTCGCTTGCACCATTTTTTCGCCATTTCAGTTAGAATTTGTGCACAGAAAGAGTTGTTAACCCAAAAATAACGCTGCCGACTCTAGTTTAAGCCTAAATTGGAACTAAAGTCACCAAATTGCTGCTAAGAACCTCAAAAAATATCCACTGTCCCAGATAAACCCTCATTGCAGACCTCTGTTTCATTAATAAATTGTTTGAGTTTTGCAGGTTATTCTCAGAATATGAAATTGGGCCAACAGTTTCAATACTAGTTGAAAAACTTGTTTGCTCCAAATTCTTAGATTTTAATTCAAAAAAATTCATTGAACAAATAGTTTGTGTACAAAGAAAGGATTAAATCAAAGTCAGAGAGAGATCAGAGAGATAAAATTGCACAGTGAAGGGTAAAAGTGAAAAGGTGACAGAGCAGTCAAGGTAAAACAGTAAAAGTAAAATACAGAGGTAGAAAATGGTAAATAGAGATGAAAACACTTTCACCAAAAATAATGAATTTTATCCAAAGTAAAAGAAAAAACAGTTAAAAGAAGAAAAATGCTAAAAGATGAAAACAAAGAAAGAAGGGACATTTTCCAGAAAATTCCTATTTAGTCATCATTTTGCAGAGAAGAGTGTGGCCAATAAGAAATAAATCTTACCAAACTGGAGGCATTTTTTGTTCCTAGGAGACCCATCTACAAAAACCTATCTCACTTTTTACACTGGTATTAAAGAAGAGAGATACATGCACATCTTCTCAACCTATTTTTCATACTGTGCAAATTCTGTTTTAGATATATTTTTTCAGAGTATGTTGTGAAGAGCTGGAGCGGAATTTTTGAAAACTGAGAAAGGTTTAACTCAAAATATATTTATCTAAAATAACATGTTTCACTTTTTACATATATATCTCGGATTGAGATATAGAAAGGTATCACTGAACCCCAAGTTTGCAGAATTTCTGGAGCAAAATGCACGAATGAAGGAGACAATTAGTGACTTGGATGCCTCATCAACAACTTAGAGTTGATATAAAATTTTAATTCTCTTATTTGTAACCATAAATCCATAAGTATAGTGCCAAATAGATTCATTAGTTTTGAGTGTCATTTTATTAAGTTCTATTTATGTAATACAGTTTGAGATATTTGTAAACCAATCTTGATATTTTTTCAAGATATTCTAGTTTAGAATTTGTATAAATACTTCATAATTTGAAGTATTAGTGTGGAATAGGTTGTTGAAGATTTATATAGTCATTTTTGATGTATATGAAGGGTTTCTTGTAGCAAGTTCAAGTAGCATACTCGATCAAAACCATAAAGCATCATAATTCAGGATTCATGTGATGAGCCATTAAAGTGAAGTAATTTCTACTGTCATTGTTTATCTTCTTATGTTTTACATGCATCCATATATGTGTTCTAAATTTGAATGATAAATCAGGAAAATTATTACAGAATTTGTTAAAAGCACTTTGTCTTGAACTATTTATCGTTTATACGTTTTCTTTTGATTTCCAAAGTAGGGAACCCTTAATTGCTCCCTCTTTTGAATGGCCTCTTTCTTCTCCTTCCTTATCCGTATCAAAGAATGCTTAATTGCTCTTTATCCCAATTAATCCACTTAACCAATCAGCCTTCAAAGATCTTTAGTGACTTATCTATCTTGCCCTGAAAATATTTGTCTTTTGATCTTGATCTTGAGCTATCTGCTTGACATATTGAATCTTTTTTCCCAATGGAAAACCAGATCTATTATTATCCATCTCTTTAGCTTATTTTTCCCACCAATCAAACCAAATCTTAAAACCAAATTTCCCCTTATAACTAGCCTAAAATAAAACATTAAAACAAAGTTAAATCTTATAGAGAGAGCCCTCCTGAACCCTAGGAAGGCTAGATCCTAGAGTTTAAAAGTAGGTTTGTTGTTACCTCGGTGAGTTATTTCTTTAACCTCAAGAAATAAATGAGTGATAACATATTGGCGACTCCACTGGGAAAACTAACATTTTCTTCAAAAATATTTTACAGGTTCAGATCCGATAAATGATGGTGGACAGTGATCAAACATGCAAAGGTTAAAATCATTCACCTGGCGACTCCAAATCAATTTCACAATCAAGACTCCACTGGAGGAATGAACCTGAAAGAACAATAAGGAAAGATCAGGATTTCAACTTGGATCTTAATCCAAGACATTATGTTCTTTCTCATTAAGAAATTTTTTCAATGTATTTTGTATTTTAGAGAAGATCTTATATTAGTTCTTAATTATTTTCCTTTAACGATTGTAAATACTAATTCTCCTAATCGCTTCGAGCAACTTTCTTCTTAATCTTATGATGACCATTTTCTAATTAAGAAGCCTCAAATAATCAAGACTGATCTTACAATCCCTATGCATATTCCTGTACCTTGTAAAGTTCCCGATAGATGTAATCCCCTCATTTTTACCTCCTATACTCCATGATTTCCCTCATAACAATTACAAATTTCTTCTCAAGTTTGATGGAGAAAATAATAACATCAATGCCCAAAAAAATATTCAAGGTTTTGAGAATTATCTGGACCTATTTGAGATTGATGAAGATAATGTTAAAATCAAAATTTTTGCTCTTTCTTTGCAAAATAGAATAAAGAGTTGGTTCAAGAATCTGCCTAATGCAAGCATCTCAAATTTCCAGCAGTTTGTCAAAAATTTTCTTGACATATGGATAATTAAAGTCAATCTTTTTGTGATCATAGAAGAATATAATCAGTTAAAAAGATATCCAAATGAAACAATACAACAATTTTCTGACAGATTTAATCAATTTTATTATTCAATTCCAGAAAATATAAGACCTCCTCATGATTCAAATCTCTTGCATTATCCAAGTGACTTTGATCCAGAACTATAATTTCAGTTAAGAGAAAGAGATCCAGAAACACTTGTACAGATGCAAAATATTGCAATTGATGTAGAAGTTAATTTGCAAATCAGAAAGGAAAAGTTGAAAGCAGAGAAGAGAAGAAAAACATTGCAGAGGTAAAACTCAACCTTTTGATAAGAAAACTAGATGAAATCATACAAAATATCACTATGAAAGATGGTTTTTTTTTTCAAAATCACCATGAAGAAATAGAAGAGGTTGATAGCCATGAACAAATTCTTGCTAATTCCATTTATCGTAGATCAAAAAATGGATTTACAGATCAATATGTGGAAGAGGAATCTATTGATTTAATGTGTATTTTTGATGACATCCCTTCATTTGATGATTTGCCTAAATATGATTATTATGATGATAGTTATGTTCTCCAAACCCAAGCTAACTTTAAAGAGAAATTAGAAGCTAGTTTGTGGGATGAGGAAATTCATTCTCAACCATTTGAATACAATGATCGGCAAAAAAAAACAGCTATGAAAGTGAGGAAGAAAGAGCAGAAAATGTGGAAATAGGTAAAGATTCTTTACCTCTTTGTTTTGATTCATTTCAGTTCATTAGAGACAAATTTCATGCCATCAATAGTCAGCAGTCTTTAGGAATTGTGATTGACAACAAAGAAGATAATGAAACTCTTGATCAAGATATTTCAGTTCCACAATTGCAGTTATCAGTTTCCATTGAAATAGATGATTAAATAACACAGGAGAATTCAATACCACTATGATTTGAATCATTTCAGATTTTAAAGGAAAGGTGGTATAACATATTTAAAGAAAAGGATGAGCAACTTGTTGAAATTTATGAAGTCCCATGGAATTCTATATGCCATAGGTTGCAACAATTTTCCCAAGTTTTTCATGATCCAATAGCAGATATGTTGAATAATGAATGCATTCAAAGCCTTTTTCCATTTATTGACTATGAGCTTCAAGATCAAGATGATAAAAGTTTCCTCAAACAAACATTTTCAAGAGTAGAAATATCATCACAAAGTTTATCTGAAAGTTTGCAGGGAGATAAAGATGAAAATAACATTTCAGTTTCATGGCATGGAGGCCATCCAGAACATATGTATAGTTTTTTAGATCAATTAAACATTAGTGTATATATCTTGGAAGATCCCTTTGAAAAGTTTCTAGAGTCAACAAAGGAAATCAAGCATTTCCTTATCATCTCATTTGTTGACAAGTTTGTAATAGGTTGTAGAATTACAGTTTTGACAATCAACAAGCACATGCAACAAAATACCTCAATGTATATAATACTTGAATGTTTGCATTGGCTATTTAATTTTACCTAACCAACAGTTGAACATCTCATTAGAGTAAGTAGGTAGGATTTCAGCTTATTTCAATTTTCAGTTTTCAACTAGTTTGAAATAGCTCATTAAGATTTGAAGCCAAGGAAAAGGCCCTAAGAAATTGATGATTTAGTAGTTTGGTTAGAAGGTTGCAACACCTTTTAGTCTCAGATCAGATTTTAGTTTACAGAAAAGGGTGTACATTTCAGTTTAAGAGTTTCAGTCACACAGATTTTATAACAAAGAAAATGTATGTTTGGGATTGACCCAATTGATCAGGCTACTAGTCGACAGTGTTCTTGACATCTCACAAGGAGATGCCATCCCCATGTGAAGCCGCTGTTAGGGTCCTATAAATATAGGATTCATAATTTTGAATTTACTCTGTTAAAAATTTGAAATTTTGTACATACCTTTGTTTTCTGCAAATGTATTCCCAAATTAAAAAAATGAAAAGAGGGTATGTCCTAAAAGAACAATCAAAGGACAAAAAGAAACAAAGATCAAAATAATATTAAATATGAACCCCATCAAAGATAGATCATGAAATTGTTGCAAGTTTAATTGCCACTACTTTAGTTTACTTTTGCAAATAAGATTGTGTGCAGCTTGTCTTAGATGCCACAATCCATGAGGGTCAAACAGCTTAAACTTGACTTCTCATGCTTTAAATTTCATGTTGTTAGATAGAGAATAAAGATCTAGCCAAACAGTCTAAACTTGGGAGATCAATAGTTAAAATAGAGAATAATAGGGAGCTCAACAATTTAATCCGAGCCCTCGGATGAAATAAGGTTAGAATTAGATAGTTTCATGCTTTAAAAAGAAAAATGGATTAGGGTTTGCAAGCTCAAATTCACCCATACAAATAAAGGAAAAAATGGTAGAATAAATGATGGGTAGGTAGAAAGAAGTTTTACAAGGCATGGATAAACATTATCTGGAAAATTACTAATTTCCCTCCCCACAATGAACTTCAGTACTAAAAAACTTCGATTACAAAGACTCAGAGAATTTCTCTGACTTTTGGTGGGATCGGACCCACGACTTTATGACTGATTGGTACTAAAATATTGGAATCCCCTTCATAAAAAAAAACCCTTCCCCTTCATAAGAAGCCATTTTCCCCTTCATCATTCATTTTACCCTAATAAAACCCCTTTTCCTAAACACAATTTACCTAGGAAAAGTAAAACCCCTTTGACTAACTCCCTTTTTATACAGAAACACTCAAAAAACCCATAGAAATGCTTTTAGCCTAAGAATAAATGTTAAAGTGATGATATTTGGACTTACAATGAACAAATTCAATCTAAAAGTCATATTTTACACTATACTTAGTCTATTTTTTCATTCCTGCTCATTCATTTCATATTAACAATAATATAATGTATTAACTCCCTATTTACCCTTTAGCCTGTATTAATATAATTACTGCATATATTAAATACCCCAATCCATATTTTAAACTATAACCTATAATTTCATTCCGCACATGTTCTACATATCAGACCCACTATACATTGTACCCACAACCCTTTGTAAATAAACATAACCCAAATGTGTATTAAATATTACATTAATACATAGTTAATACCCCGCATCATTAAAAATACCTGGTTCCCACGCCTTATTGACCGAAAACTTCATCATATAGTCCGCACCATCCGATCTTCACCCGAAAGATCTGACGGCTAAGATCTCATTTCACACATTTCAATGCGCAATGTTTAATTGACCCTAACCCTTGCGAAAAAGGTTGTTATCATGTTTTGTCTCCCCTCCACGCGTCTAAATTCTATTCGATCACATCCACAAAACAAAATTTCGCTTAGCACCTTTGCCTATTGCGAAAACCACTGGCGGTTTTCTCCCTACTGCACGCCAAACCATCCATTTATTTGACAAGACCGCCATTAAATTCATTTTAATGTTAAATAAAAAACAAATAAAACCACCCACCTACACCATTTTTTCATCATTTCAGTTAGAATTTGTGCACAGAAAGAGATGTTAACGAAAAAATAACTTTGCCGACTCCAGTTTAAGCCTAAATTGGAACTAAACTCACCAAATTGCCGCTAAAAACCTCATAAAACCTCCACTGTCCCAGAGAAACCCTCGCAGAACTCTGTTTCATTAACAAATTGTTTGATTTTTGTAGGTTATTCTTAAAATATGAAATTGGGCCAACAATTTCAATACTAGTTGACAAACTTGTTTGCTCCAAATTCTCAGATTTTAATTCAAAAAACTTCGTTGAAAAAACAAGTGTATACAAAGAAAGAATTAAATCAAAGTCAGAGAGAGATCAGAGAGATAAAATTGCACAGTGAAGGGTAAAAGTGAAAAGGTGACATAGTAGTCAAGGTTGTAGAAATTTGCTGAATAATGATTAATTATCCACCGAGACTATCCTGATCACATACAAATCGAATTTATATGCAACACATAATCTCTTTCACTCAGATCATCACACATGTGGAATTAAAACAAGCAATAGCACATCAAATCATCATATACACATTAACACAGTATGTATGGGGAAAGCTTATAGCTGAAAACCCCGCAGCTATTGTGTATATTATAATGGAGAAAACATGTAACAAACTCAGTACAATACTCCTTACAAGTACTCAGTACTTTCTCATGAAGTTACACACAAACTAGCTTGGTTTTGAACAGGTTACTGGTTCAAAACTCACCGCCAATTGCCTTGCCTCTATTGCGCAATCATGGCCTGTCTATATAGAGATCCAAGGTTCGAATCTCCTTGGCTTGACAGTGCAATCATCATGGGAAATTTCTCCAAGTGTGGTGCAAATCTCATGCACAACTGATGTCGCCACTGATAGCTAACTCCACCCTTTCATCTACCTCTTTCACTGGTCTCCACTGAACTGTCCATGCACCGTAGTGAACTGATGTGTTCTTGAGTTGAATAATGAGTTACTAATTAATGAATTAAATAATATTTAATTCACTCCACTCATTACTAGTTGATTAGCTAGTTAAACTAATCTCAACTAGTTCAACTAAGTTAAACCAAACACAACTCCACTAGCTGTCTCATTAACTCCACCAAAATTCTGCCACTGAAGTCCTAACTGAAGTCAACCATGCATGAGCTCACCAAACCCCTAGGAATAGCGTAATTCCTCTGTTAGATGCATGAGCCACTTCCAAGGTGTTGGGAAAAATACTGAGAGGGGTGGGGTGAATCAGTATTTACTGCATATTCAAAACTTTTTACTTTTTCATTCCTTAAAACGCATACGCTACTTTGCTAAAGCCAAGTAGCGTATACACGCGGATATCCTTCATAAAACTCGCGTATACACAGAGATCTAATTATGCCATTAGTTCTTCACTTATATCATTCCATCATTCATTCATTAGATGTTCTATAAACAGTAAACATGTGCAGTAAGAACAGAATAAACCATCACACAAAGAATCACACATGAACACCAGGATTTTTAGGTGGAAACCCAAGTCGGGAGAAAACCACCGCTGCAGTTGCTCAGCCTTCAATATTTTATTATAGAGAAAATATCTTACAACATATGTGCTGGTGCAGACTCTACCAGCATGCAGGCACCCACCTGCACTCGTTTACCAGCCTCACCTAGAAGGGAGCTCCAACCCCCTGACTCGTTTACCAGCCTCTCCTGGAAGGGAGCTACGACCCCCTGATCTCGTTTACCAGCCTCACCTGGAAGGGAGCTACAACCCCCTGACTGAAGGCTACAACCCTCAGCACCCCTTCGGACCACGTTTCATCAATTTTCACACTAGATCCAACAAATTTCAATAGAACAATACTTGTAGGCCACGTTTCATCATATTTTCAGACTGGACCCTCTTCATACATGTAAGCTCAATCATACAACCAAACTGATGCAGACAACTCAGAACAGTAGAATACAGATAGTAGCAATCTAGCAGAAAAGATTAGTCATTTCTTACCACAGACTTCAACAAACCCTAGTTTGCATACACGCTTTCACTTCACTGATGTCGCGTATATACGCGCTTCCATTCACACAAACCAGCGTATACTTCTGTACATATTACAGAACCAATTTAATTGCGCATACGCGCTTTTCTTTCATCGAAGCCACGTATATACGCGCTTCCTCTTTGGCGAACTAGCGTATGGTTCTTCAGAGATTTTAGGTCATTGCATTTCTTCAGAACAGATACTTCACACAGATTTAACCCTTCACTTCAGAAAGATGATCGCCTCTTCTTGGATCTAATCATTCCATAAACAGATCTAGCAAATACAAGCACATTTCAGATCTAGATCCCCTTCTTCATCATTGGTGCATCATACACTCAGATTTATCATTCAAGTGTAACCCTTTCCATTCAGATCTACTTCAGAGAGAAGTATTCATTCAAGCTCAGACATCTTGAACCCACACTCATGATTTGCATAATGAATTTCATCTCTTTATATAGGTTTATCCTTTTTCAATACCATGAGCCCTTTTTTCAATACCATGAGCCAAAACAACATTACTTCCGATGGTATTCCTGGACGGGGTCAATTAGGCGGATCATTACCCAATACAATGGGTCAATACCATGGTGGTTACCCCTGGTTTTGCACTTTTAGAGCACTTTAGCCCATACGCGACTTGGCACGTTCTTTTCCGCGTGCATACGCGACTTCCCTTAAACAGATCCGCGTATGCCTTGTGACATACTCTTTCACCATAGATTTAGCACAATCTGAATTCCTTTCTTCACTGCCTTCTGTACTCACTGTAGATACATCATATTTACTTCATTAAGAACATATTCTATCAAGCACAACTTCATCAAGTAAGTTTCCATTATCTTCATCAAGAGGGTTTCCTTTCAAGGACAACATTCATCATCATATTGCTAACAAACATCATTTACCAAGTCCATCACGTCAAGAATAACTTCGTCAGGTGGATTGCCATCAAGGACAACACATGTCAACAGTCGCATGTCTTCATCTTCATTCAGTGGGTTGCCATCAAGGAAAACACTCTGCATCATATTGCCAACAATCTCCCCCTTTGGACTTGATGGCAACCACGATGGTGTTTGGTTACCACATCAGATAGGTACATTAAGAATTACAAGGACACCATGTCACTTTCTCCATTTTTGACACCATTATTCAAACACCATGTCACTCTCCCCCTTTGACATCAAGGGCAAAGGGTGGATCAAAACCAACATACTCTCCCCCTTTTCTCCTCATGTGAAAGAAGCGTTCTGCAGATTTGATATGTACTGAAGTGACCAAGCTCCCCCTGAGTTCATGCTGAATCTTCAAACATATTCTTCAATGAAGTATATGACTCTATGAACTTCCTATCACTAAAGACTCATACTTACATCAATTATCCAACCAAGTGGATTTACATATGAGACTCACCTACCCAACCAAGTGGGTTTACACATTTGACTCAGCTACTCAACCAAGTGAGTTTACAAAATTTGACTCAGCTACCCAACCAAGTGGGTTTATAGATTTTGACAAGTTCTTATATGACCGAATATTACAAATTTACATCAAGTTACAAATATGACCATTCATGACCAACACCAGAAAGTCCTCAAGAAAGAGAACATATTTCAGAACCAACATAATGCCAACAATGCATTATACTCAGCAAAGCTAATGCTCCCCCTGAAACTGTGCATCCATGCATCCTTTTCATATGACTAAGGCTCCCCCTTAGTTTGCGCATTCGGAACACTTTCACCAACAAATCATCAAGGCATCTTCATCAAAACATTAGAAACAGAATTATGAGGACTGGAACACCACCAGAGATATCAAACAGTATCAGAGATACCAAACAGCACTGCAGCTGTGCTGAAGAGAGCTAACTCCAAACAGAAATTTGTCAGCAATCAGACATACGCAGTTTTCTGTGCATGAACTCGCGTATATACGCGACTGTGTTTCAGGAAATCCGCGTATCCAATGCCATCTTCTATATTTTAACCAGATCTGCTCCTCTGTGAGAAAAAGACAGTGTTCAACTTCTTTCTGAGATATTTGAATGCTTCCCTGGAATACAGATAGATAGAACATTGTAGTTGTGTCTTCAAGCGTCATCCAAGGGTTGTAGCATAAGCACATTAGTAACCAATCCTTCAGATTCTTTGCAACATCAATACAATCTTTCCAAGAGAGATTATCATACCAGAACAACATCTTCAAATATGTGTCAATCAATCATCCATGTGGTCCAATATCATCAAGATCTTCAAGATTTAACATGAAGTAACATATGTAGGAAAAATATCTCAACCATAGTAACAAACTCTGCATGATCTATTCTTATTTCTGAATCAAACGACATCCAACTCATCCATGTGTGAGCACACAAGATACTTATCAGTAACCAGGGCTCAAAATCTCATCATAATAAACCATGTACCAAGTCATCATCATTTGAGCATGAGTATCACAAAAACCAAAGAATAAGCAGTCATATTTCCAACAATGCAATCATTAGTATTCAACCTGCTTCTCCCCCTGAACCAGTGCTCCTTCTTAACTTGTGCAACCTGAATACGTTCATCAGCAAGTCATCAGCAACAATCTCTGCATGAACTGCCCTTATCTCTGAATTATAAGATTTTCATCTCAACAATGAATACTCTTCATCAAAAAGCAAACAGGACTCATCCACAATCTTCAACATAGGAAACCATGTATCATATCATCATTATTTAGAACTGAGAAACTAAGGCGGCGTGTTAAGGTCAACTAATAGGTTAGTAACGGTGAGGAGGCGAAGTAATGGGTATAAATGTCTGCTCCAAATCTTCAGCTATCATATAAATTCTCTTATCATCAATGCATACGTGACTATGTCTACTGGAACTCGCGTGTATACGCGAATTTTGTTAATAGAACCCGCGTATGGAAAGTGAAGCATAGAAAGTTTTCACATTCCTTCATCTCCCCCTGAACTTGTACTTCCTGTACCTGTCTTCTTCATATCAGATGCTCTGTCAGAAATACATATAACCAGAATAATCAAATCAATCATGAGAGACATCATACATTGCTCCCCCTGTGATGATACATTACTAAATCTCATAATGTATCCCACATCATTCCTGCAGTCAATAAGAAAAGTCAGCTTCAGAAGCGGATGACTGCAGTAGGGTCAATATTCCCTACGTTTCTGACCGGTCCTCCTTCTTTTTCCAAATTTGCTTGAGCTTTCCAACTGTGTGCTGAAAATTGTCCACTTTCCCAGATCTGTTCATCCTGCATTATTTTTCTACATGTCCATACTTGTTACAAGCATAACATCTCATGTGGGAAGAGAAATAAACATAAGAATCATAATGAGTATTTCTATTCTTCCTCCTTTTACAATCAGCTGCTTTATGTCCATACTTGTTACATGAAAAACAATATCCCTTGAATAAACCAGAGTACCTTTCTAAGTAGAATCTGTTTGTTTGAGGCTGAAATGATCTGCTCCTGCAATTTGCTGCAACATGCCCATTATTATGACATTTAAAACATTCAATGTTCTTGAATGAATTCCTTTGAGAATTCATGATTGTTGGTTGATCTTTTGTCTCTTTCAACACTTCGGGTTTTGCATTGACTTCCTCTGAATTTTTAGCACTTCCTTGTGAGCTAGATTCTCCTTTAACAGTTTCATGGAAACCAAGACCAATTTTGATAGCAGGAGACCTTTGATTACTTAGAATATTGTCCAAAATATTAGTACTATCTTGAAACCTCAAAATTTTTACCTTTTCTTCTAATTTACCTTTGAGAATGTTTACCTCAACCTCCAAGGCTTGGCATTGCTTTGTCATGCTTTCTTCTTTCCTTCTTCCATCTTCTACTTGATCCTTCAGATTTAGAATCTCTTCTTTCAAAAAAATTTCGTTTTCTTCACATGTTCGTAAGAGTTCCTCATTCTTCTTGTTTGATGCTTCGAGATCTTCTTTGAGGGAGACGATTTCTGCTTCAAGTCTTGCATTCTTCTTGTTTGATTCTTCAAGATCTGCTTGTAGAAGTTCTTCATGTTCCTTGTATGATTCTTCTATGACAGACATGATTTTTTCTCTAAGTTCTTCATCATTCTTCTTACTTGATGCTTCAAGTTTTGCTTGTAGGGAGATGATTTCAGCTTCAAGTCTTTCATTCTTCCTTTTTGATTTTTTCAAATCTGCTTCAAGTTCTTTCATTCGATTGGATGCATAAGCATGAAAATTTTGATGTTTGTATATAGATTCATTCTCCTTAGATGTTTTTTGTTGATCTTCATCTTTAATCTTGACAGCTTCTTCTAGATCCATACTGTCACTTTCACTATCATACCCTTTGCATATACAGTTAAGTAAAATACAAGAACAATGATCAATGCCTGTTTCATCTCCTCCAATTTTTGTAATACATGATTTCTGAGGCATCTTCTTTCTTTGAGTAACCTTCTTATTTTTCTTCTTTCCCATTGCGACGGATCTCCTTCAAGCGATCAAGCTTCTGCAGAAGGACCACTCTCTGATACCAATTGTTGGGAAAAATACTAAGAGGGGGGGGGGCGGTGAATCAGTATTTACTGCATATTCAAAACTTTTTACCTTTTCATTCCTTAAAACCCATACGCTACTTTGCTGAAGCCAAGTAGCGTATACACACGGATATCCTTCATAAAACTCGCGTATACACAGAGATCTAATTATGCCATTAGTTCTTCACTTATATCATTCCATCATTCATTCATTAGATGTTCTATAAACAGTAAACATGTGCAGTAAGAACAGAATAAACCATCACACAAAGCATCACACATGAACACCGGGATTTTTTAGGTGGAAACCCAAGTCGGGAGAAAACCACCGCTGCAGTTGCTCAGCCTTCAATATTTTATTATAGAGAAAACATCTTACAACATATGTGCTGGCGCAGACTTGACCAGCACGCAGGCACCCACCTGCGCTCGTTTACCGGCCTCTCCTGGAAGGGAGCTCCAACCCCCTGACTCGTTTACCAGCCTCTCCTGGAAGGGAGCTACGACCCCCCGATCTCGTTTACCAGCCTCACCTGGAAGGGAGCTACAACCCCCTGACTGAAGGCTACAACCTTCAGCACCACCTTGGACCACGTTTCATCAATTTTCACACTGGATCCAACAACTTCAATAGAACAACACTTGCAGGCCACGTTTCATCATATTTTCAGACTGGACCCTCTCCATACATTTAAGCACAGTCAACCATGAAACAGATACATTTAACTCACTGACAGATATCAGTAAACCAGCAGAACAGATCAGACATTTCTTACCACAGTCTTCAACAAACCCTAGTTTGCATAGGCGCTTTCCTTTCACTGATGTCGCGTATATACGCGCTTACATTCACACAAACCAACGTATACTTCTGTACATATTATAGAACCAATTTGAATGTGCATACACACTTTTCTTTCAGCTAAGCCGCGTATATACGCGCTTCCTCTTCGGCGAACTAGCGTATGGTTCTTCAGATATTTTAGGTCATTGCATTTCTTCAGAACATATACTTAACACAGATTTAACCCTTCACTTCAGACAGATGTTCACCTCTTCTTGGATCTAATCATTCCATAAACAGATCTAGCAAATATAGATACATTTCAGATCTAGATCCCCTTCTTCATCATTTCTTCATACACTCAGATTTATCATTCAAGTGTAACCCTTTCCATTCAGATCTACTTCAGAGAGAAGTATTCATTCAAGCTCAGACATCTTGCACCCACACTCATGATTTGCATAATGAATTTCATCTCATTATATAGATTTATCCTTTTTCAATACCATGAGCCCCTTTTTCAATACCATGAGCCAAAACAACATTACTTCTGATGGTATTCCTGGATGGGGTCAATTAGGCGGATCATTACCCAATACAATGGGTCAATACCATGGTGGTTACCCCTGGTTTTTCACTTTTAGAGAGCTTTAGCCCATACGCGACTTGGCACGTTCTTTTCCGCGTGCATACGCGACTTCCCTTAGACAGATCCGCGTATGCCTTGTGACATACTCTTTCACCATAGATTTAGCACAATCTGAATTCCTTTCTTCACTGCCTTCTGTACTCACTGTAGATACATCATATTTACTTCATTAAGAACATATTCTATCAAGCACAACTTCATCAAGTAAGTTTCCATTATCTTCATCAAGAGGGTTGCCTTTCAAGGAAAACATTCATCATCATATTGCTAACAAACATCATTTACCAAGTCCATCACGTAAAGAATAACTTCGTCAGGTGGATTTCCATCAAGGAAAACACATGTCAACAGTCGCATGTCTTCATCTTCATTCAATGAGTTGCCATCAAGGACAACACTCTGCATCATATTTCCAACACAAGGCTCGAACTGAAGTGCTCCAAGAGAGTAAACTGCTGTTTAGAGTCCAAATATTATTAAGGGTAAATAATATTTGACTTCCCTATTTTTAGGATAGGAAGTCTAAAAATAGACATCGACCTATCGAACTATAGGTCAAAAAATAGAGGTCCATCTATTTTTACCAACATGACCAATACTCCAAGAATAACATACTGCAACCCCTGGACCATGCTCCATATGTCTAAAAATAGACATAGTCTAAAAATAGACTTTGCGCCAGAATTTGCCTGCGGGCCCACTTAGTGAAGGCGACTTCATTTCACTAAGCTCCATCATATTGCTGCATTTTCAACACTCCCTCTCAGCAAGATATGGATTATCTGCAACCCCTATCCTGCCTCTGTGGAATTCGAACTTGCTCTTGGTGAGCGCCTTCGTCAGGATGTCGGCATCCTGATCCTCCGTGGGAACATATGAAAGCATCATGATTCTCCACTGAACACAATCTCTGATATGATGGTACCTGATGTCGATGTGTTTGGACCTATCATGAAATACTGGATTAGCCGAGAGTTTAATGCAACTCTGGTTATCACAGTAAATCACTGTAGGCTCCAAATGCAACCCGAAAAATCCAACGAGGATCTTCCGCATCCAAAGAGCCTCGCATGCAGCCAAGCTTGGCGACGAGTGCTCGGCCTCTGTCGGGCGAGTGCCACGGATCTCGCCTTCCTACCGGAAGCTGCAGCAGGCCAATCTTGAAAACTCCTCCCGGAAGTGCTCTTCTCTGTCCGTTGGGCTCTGCCCAATCGCGGTGAAACGAGAAAGCCGCTCCATCCTCCCCCATGCCTTGCCATAGACCATATCCCGATGTGCCTACATTATAGCGCAATACATGCTTGCACACTTGCTTTCTCCTTGCACACTTGCTTCAAAAAAGAGTTTGGTAGGCTTAACCATAGCTTGCGAAAGCTGGTTAACAGCATAGCATATATCGGGTCGTGTATTGACCAGATACATAAGCGACCCCACCCAGTGGCATCCACTACCTCCGCTGAAGTAGCATCCTCCTTCCTCCAACCACCCGGAAGAGGAGTGTCAACAGGCTTGCAGCCTTGCATGTTGAACCTCTCCAGAATCTCCCGGGCATACTTGCCCTGAGAAACAAACAGTCCTCCGCTGCGCTGCCAAATCTCCAATCCCAGGAAATAATGAAGGATGCCCAAGTCCTTCATCTCAAACTCTCGTGCAAGATCCTCCTTGTATGAAAGTATCAACTGCTCATCGCCAGTCAAAATCAGATCATCTACATACAGTACGATGATCAACAGCTTCCCCTCCACCACAATCTGGTACAGGTTTGGATCCGCCTCACTATTGGAGAATCCAAGCCCGGTGAAGTAGCTGTCTATCCGAGTGTACCAAGCACGAGGTGCTTGCTTCAGCCCGTACAGTGCTCTCTTGAGTCGGCACACATGCGACTCACTGCTGAAGATCTCAAAACCTTCAGGCTGCTCTATGTACACCTCTTCCTCAATAACTTCATTGAGGAACGCAGTCTTCACATCCATCTGATGAATGTGCCACCCCATCTGCGCTGAGAGAGCAAGGATCGTCCGTATGGAAGAGTACCTTGCGACAGGTGCAAAAGTCTCCTCATAGTCAATCCCCTCGATCTGTGAGAAGCCGCGGGCGACAAATCTCGCCTTGTACTTCTCCACACTCCCGTCAGCCGCCTGCTTCACCTTGTAGATCCATCGCGAACCTACAACTGATTTCCCAACCGGTCTTGGGACAATCTCCCATGCACTGTTCCTGATGATCGAATCATATTCTTCGAACATGGCATCAACCCATGCGGGTTCCTCCACAGCTTCCTCAAAAGAGGATGGCTCTGTCACAACACATTGACTCATAAGAGCCATGTATCCAGTGTACCGATCCGGTGACTGTCTCTGTCTGCGCTGTGCCGTAGGTGGTCCTACAACCTTCTCTGCATCCCGAGCCAGTCGCTCAGCTTCTGTAGTGCGCATGCGCCCTCTGATGGTTGGCGCTGCCTGGGTGGTTTCTTCCACCTCCTGAACCTCCTCTTGTGGCCGATCCACATCCGGAAGCTCCTCCTTAGGAACTAACAGCTCCTCATCTGCATGCAAGTGTGGCTCCCTCTCAAGCGAACACTGCATGGCTTTCTCCTCCCGAAATTTTATATCCCGTCGCACAACAGTCTTGCGACTGTCTGGCACATACACTCGATAGTTATGAGGTGTATCAGTGTACCCCACAAATATTCCAACTTCAGCAGTTGGATCCAGCTTCCTTCTCGCATCCTTCGTCACATGCATGTAGACAAGAGATCCGAAAATCCGCAAATGGGAAATATCAGGCCTCTTGCCAGAATAAGCCTCCTCTGGTGTACTCATGCCAAGAACCTTGTGAGGACAACGGTTCTGCACATACACTGCTGTATTGCATGCCTCAGCCCACAAGTGAAGGGGTAGGCCCCGATCATGCAACATCGCCCGTGCAGCACCCACGATCGTTCTGTTCTTCCGCACAGCCACCCCGTTCTGCTGTGGGTTATGGGGTGCGATGAGCTCTCTCCGAATCCCTTCTGCACTGCAGAACTCCTTGAATTCAGCCGAGATGAATTCACCACCATTGTCGCTCCTTAGAGCAATCACTTTCTTCCCCGACTCCTTCTCGACCAGTGCTTTAAACTCACAGAACTTCGCGAATGTATCGCTCTTCTTCTGCATGAAGAAGATCCAGCACTTTCGAGAGAAATCATCAACAAAGATCACGTAATACTTGTGCTTTGCTATCGAAGCAACTGAGAAAGGACCACACACGTCTGTGTGAACTCTCTCAAGGATCGTCGTGGCGTGACTATCCTTCTCGTGAAAGGTGGCTTTCACATACTTCCCTAAGGTACACCCCTTGCACTGATCTGACTGCGCAAGGGTGCCCTTAGGAAGCCCAGTAGAAATCTGCTGCAGAATCTTCAAAGCTCCATGGTGAAGGTGGCCCAATATCCTGTGCCACAGTTCGCCCTCATCATCCCGGCTCACCACTTCTCCCGCTTTGCATGCCATAGCTGCGCAGCCATCTACCTGCAACTGATAAAGGTTCTTGGTTTGAACCCCTATCTTCCGGGTCTCTCCAGTAGTCTTACTGCGCAGGAAGGCTTTTCCTTCGCTGAAGACCACATCATACCCCTTATCCTCCAACATCACCACAAAGATCAAGTTCTTCTTCAATCCAGGTACATGCATGACATCCCTCAATACAAAGGGTTTACCAGACTCCCTCTGAAAGGATATGGTACCGATACCAGTCGCACTGTATCTACCATCATCGCCCATCTAGATGTGCACACCCAAATCTTTGTCCTCCAGATCTGAGAACAAATCCCGATCTCCCGTCATATGAAATGACGCACCACTGTCCAAGAACCACACCAATCCCATCACACTTGAAACCAAGCATGCGATCAGTGAAAATTCAAGCTCGAACTGTGAAGCCAAAGCTTCTCCATCTGCAGATCTTCCCGCTTTCTTGTTTTTCTTCTTCTTTGGAAAATTGGGTAGCATAATGTCCGTGATCATGGCAGTGAAAACACTTCACTTTCGCCATATCCTGCTTCTTTCCCTTTGCACCGGAATGAGAAGTTTTCTTACCCTTCCCCTTCTTTGCTTTGGCAACCAAAGCACAATTTTCTTCATCAGCTACCTTTGATGAAGATCCATCTCGAGTAGTCCTCCTTATCTCCTCCTGCATGAGATCCGCCCAAAGGCGCTCCCATCCTGGCAGCTTCTCTCGACCATTGACACTATCTTGATATGAGTGCCAAGCCTTCGAAAGACCAAGGAGAGCCAGGTCGACCATGTCCTCGTCTTCGACAGTCACCCCCACACTTTTCAGCTCATCTCTGCATTGAGTGAACTTCGTGAGGTGTTTGGCGATACTGTCTCCTTTCTCCATCTTGATGTTCCTGAGCTTATCTTTGAGCGCCATCTTCCTTTGGTCGGTCTTACTCTGGAATAGATCCGTCAAAGCTTTCCACATTAAATATGGAGAAGCCTTTCCATGCAGGCTGGATACAATATGATCCTTGACGCCCTCCAATAGGATCCTTCGACATTTCACCATCTTCTTTTGCCATGCTTTGACTTCAGCAGGATCAGTGGGCTTTTGGAAATCTGTATCCACGAACTCCTTTAGTTCATTATCTTCTAAAACTTCCTCCATGCGATCCTTCCATGCAACATAATTTGAACTGCCTTCAAGAGCATATTCGAGTCGCAAACCGTTGAAAGACATTTTCAACACCGGCACCAAGAAAACAAAACTGCTGCAAAATTCGAATTCCACCTCAAAGCTCAACTGCTCTAGATCTGTGAGAAAAAATTATTTCTAGCACAGAGATTGACTGCAAGGGGCATTTACTGGATATATCACCTTTCAAAAGAAAGGATGGATCCAGAGGCTACCTGGCCCGCATGCAGACTCTGTCTACCGAAATAAGTTTGTAATCACTGTGATGATCAATCTCTGCTTCAATAGCTCCGATACCATGTAGAAATTTGTTGAATAATGATTAATTATCCACCGAGACTATCCTGATCACATACAATTTGAATTTAAATGCAACACATAATCTCTTCCACTCAGATCATCACACATGCGGAATTAAAACAAGCGATAGCACATCAAATCATCATATACACATTAACACAGTATGTATGGGGAAAGCTTATAGCTGAAAACCCCGCAGCTATTGTGTATATTATAATGGAGAAAACATGTAAAAAAATCAATACAATACTCCTCACAAGTACTCAGTACTTTCTCATGAAGTTACACACAAACTAGCTTGGTTTTGAACAGGTTACTGGTTCAAAACTCACCACCAATTGCCTTGCCTCTATTGCACAATCATGGCCTGTCTATATAGAGATCCAAGGTTCGAATCTCCTTGGCTTGACAGCGCAATCATCATGGGCAATTCCTCCAAGTGTGGTGCAAATCTCATGCACAACTGATGTCGCCACTGATACCTAACTCCACCCTTTCATCTACCTCTTTCACTGGTCTCCACTGAACTGTCCATGCACTGTAGTGAACTGATGTGTTCTTGAGTTGAATAATGAGTTACTAATTAATGAATTAAATAATATTTAATTCACTCCACTCATTACTAGTTGATTAGCTAGTTAAACTAATCTTAACTAGTTCAACTAAGTTAAACCGAACACAACTCCACTAGCTGTCTCATTAACTCCACCAAACTTCTGCCACTGAAGTCCTAACTGAAGTCAACCATGCATGTGCTCACAAAACCCTTAGGAATAGCATAATTCCTCTATCAGATGCATGAGCCACTTCCAAGGCTCGAATTGAAGTGCTCCAAGAGAGTAAACTGAAGTTTATAGTCCAAATATTATTAAGGGTAAATAATATTTGACTTCCCTATTTTTAGGATAGGCAGTCTAAAAATAGACATCGACCTATAGGTCAAAAAATATAGGTCCATCTATTTTTACCAACATGACCAATACTCCAAGAATAACATACTGCAACCCCTGGACCATGCTCCATATGTCTAAAAATAGACATAGTCTAAAAATAGACTTTGCGCCATAATTTTCCTGCGGGCCCACTTAGTGAAGGCGACTTCATTTCACTAAGCTCCATCATCTTGCTGCATTTTCAACAAAGGTAAAACAGTAAAAGTAAAATACAGAGGCAGAAAATGGTAAATAGAGATGAAAACACTTTCACCAACAACATTAAATTTTATCCAAAGTAAAAGAAAAAACTGTTAAAAGAACAAAAAGGTTAAAAGATGAAAACAGAGCAAGAAGGGACATTTTTCAGAAAATTCCTGTTTAGTCATAATTTTGCAGAGAAGAGTGTGGCCAATCAGAAATGACTCTTAAAAAAATGGAGGATTTTTTTGTTTCTAGGAGACCTATCTACAAAAACCTATCTCACTTTTTACACAGGTATTACAGAATGAGAGATACATGCACATCTTCACAACTTATTGTTCAGACTGTGCAAAGTTTGGTTTTAGACATATTTTTGCAGAGTATATTGTGAATAGTGGGAGGGAAAGTTTAGGAAAATGAGAGAGGTTTATCTCAAAAATATATTTATCTACAATAACCTCTTTCACTTTTACATATATATCTCGGATTGAGATATAAAAGGGTATCACCGAACCCCAAGATTGCAGAAGTTCTGGAGAAAAATGCACAAAGGAAGGAGACAATTAGTGACTTGGATGCCTCATCATCAACGTAGAGTTGATATAAAATTCGAATTCTCTTATTTGTCACCATCAATCCATAAGTATATTTCCAAATAGATTCATTAGTTTTGAGTGTCATTTTTTTAAGTTCTATTTATGTAATACAGTTTGAGATATTTGTAAACCAATTTTGATATTTTTTCAAGATATTCTAGTTTAGAATTTGTATAAATACTTCATCATTTGAAGTATTCGTGTGGAATAAGTTGCTGAATATTTCTATAGTTATTTTTTCTATATCTGAAGGGTTTCTTGTAGCAAGTTCAAGTAGTAGACTAGATCAAAACCATAAAGCATCATATTTCAGGATTCATGTGATGAGCCATTAAAGTGAAGTACTTTCTACTGTCATTGTTTATCTTCTTATGTTTTACATGCATCAATATATGTGTTCTAAATTTGAATGATAAATCAGGAAAATTATTAAAGAATTTGTTAAAAACACTCTGTCTTGAACTATTTATCATTTATATGTTTTCTGCTGATTTCTAGTGTAGGGAGCCCTTAATTGCTCCCTCTTTCGAATGACCCCTTTCTTCTCCTTCCTTATCCGGATCAAATAATCCTTAATTTCTCTTTATCTCGCTTAATCCACTTCACCAATCAGCCTTCAAAAATATTTAGTGACTTATCTATCTTGCCCTGAAAATATTTGTCTTTTGATCTTGATCTTGAGCTGTCTGCTTGACATATTGAATCCTTTTGCCAAATGGAAAAACAGATCTATTATTATCCATCTCTGTAAGTGATTTTTCCCACCAATCAAACCAAATCTTAAAACAAAATTTCCCCTTATAACTAGCCTAAAATCAAACATTAAAACAAAGTTAAATCTTATAGAGAGAGCCCTCTCTGAACCCTAGGAAGGCTATATCCTAGAGTTTAAAAGTAGGTTTGTGGTTACCTTGGTGAGTTATTTCTTTAAAATTGAGAAATTACCGAGTGATAATAGGTTCCTTTGGTAGGAATTCATGTTTAATAACATCCTTCACCTCTCTAAACACCACATATCAGCTATACACAACCTTCTTTGTTTCTGGGTTCCAAAGCTTATAACCTTTTAAACCATTATTATACCCAATAAAGATGCACCTTTCATATTTGGTATCCAAATTGGTTCAGTTAGTGTCAGTCTATACAACCTGTCACCAGTGATAAAATGGAATCTTATCATGTTTTGTTAGGGTCTCATAGTCAAATTTTTGTCATTTCATTAGGTCTTCAAGTAAAAATTTTGTCACTAGGTAGTAGGTCTAGGACTATTTACACTCCTTTAAAAATTTTACATGCTGGTCCTTGTCATCGATCAGTTGAGTGTACCATCATTCAAAGGTAATCATCATCATTCTAGTCATCACCGTCATGATTTCATTTAGTTCAATGTCTCCATTAGGTCATTAGGGTTTCAAGGTCACCAAATCTGTCATTCCATGCATAAAATCCAACAATTGGAGGAGTGGTAATAGGAAAATTGGTTCAATAAAGTTTGATTTCAAATGTAATTTATGTTTTGATATGTAATATATTCACCGTGTTCCAAAATCTGCATACAAAGAGTCAAAGTTACAAGTTTACAAAGCAAAAGTGAAAGGACATGTAGTGGGCCACCCCACTACCAAGAAGAAAAGTGACCACTAAAAGCTATAAAAATACCAATTCAAATAATTAGTTCATTAAAATCAACAAAGAATAGCTCTTATCCATCACTAAGTTAAAATTCACAAAGTTCAAGACAAAAAAACTCCAAATTAGGTGCTAAAAGCATCCACACTGTGCTTTCTACCCTCCATGCTAAGTTTTATTCTTCATGCTGCGTTTTCTCTCTTGGAGGCACCAAATCATTCTTTGAAGTTTTTGAAGGTTCTCAATGTGTCAAAAATCTGTGTAAAATCAAGTTACATTCATCAAAACGTCTCCTTGCAGCTCAATTTCATAATTTTAGTGTGAAAACCCTACATTAGCCTCTATGCTGTGTTTTTGTAGCTAGACCTAATTTGCAAAGTTTGTAAGCCAAATACAATCTCCCATAGATTTTTTTACCTCAATTACACTCAAAATCATTACTCATAGCCTTCACATTTCTTCATTTCCCATTTCCCAAGTCCCAAAACCTAAACCCTAGCCCAATTCTGCCATTTTGGGCATTTTTCCTAGCTAGGTTTGTGTTTTAATTTCCTAGCCCAATCCCATCACTCATTTCACTCCATTTCACTTCCTACACCTCCCTAAAACCCCTGCCCATCTCCCTAAATTTTCCTACACCCATATCCCATCCCTAACCTAGTCATTCTATCCCTTTTCCCCTTCCTCTGTTTTTTCATATTAAGGTGTTTCCCCTTGTAATCAACCAAATGGAGGAAAATAGATATTATAACAAAGGAGGTAAGGTGATAATACATGAGCCTCTAAAAACCCTTGAAATGATGTCTACACCACTGTCCAAACATTTTTTTCAAGCTTTAGGGTTCCTTCCTTTTTGTCAACTAGTTAAGAAAGTCAAATACAATGCCACATTGACCAAGTTGTTTGCCACTCAACTTAAAAGGGACAAAGTAATAATTGCAGGGGTTTATTTCACTATATCAACTGATATAGTAGCTGAGGCCATAGACATGCCCAATCATGGTGAAAAATGGTTTATGAACCAAGATTTAGCCCTTCAAAATTATCAGCCATATCTCAGGAGACATCATCAACAACACATGAAGAAGATTTTTCCTATTGGGTGCCTCCTTGATGTAATATTACTAAATTATCATACAACTAATGGGAAGATTATTTTTTTATTTTGTTTCTTAGTTAGAAGAATAAGAGGGTATGGAGACCCATAAATATCCTTAGTAGGAATAAAAACACTCCTAATGTGAATGGAGGCCATCTAAATAGCTGGATTGAAGACCCTTATGTGTGAAAAGGGGATGAATAATGTGGAATGGGTCAACTTTGACCAAATCAAACATCACTGGTATGGAAGGAGTGGCATTCATTGAGGGACAACACAGTTTTGGAGGGAGACACCATGCATGGAAGTAGTGGATTTAATGAGTGGGGCACAAGGTGAGGAAGCTCACCAAGCATATAAGGAAGGGGATGACATCCATAGAAGGCATGATTGGATTATTATTTTGTGTATGGTTTATATGAATTGTTGCTCTCTTAAGATGTTTAGCTACAATTGCAGTGCTATTTAGCACAAGGGTGTTCCCGAGTGGGAATCCCGCCTTCATCGTTGGGGGAATTCGAGTGCCTACTCAGGAGAAGTTTATGAGCATTATTTCCACATTCCAGCATTTGGCCAAGCTACAGCTTTATTCTACAGTGCAGTTTTTGTTGAGAGATGTGCTGAGTTGTAGGGTGCAACAATGGAGAGTTGATTTGGGTCATTTTAGAGCTTGTTTTTAGTGGAGGAAGGTTTCCTTCCATTGGGAGGCCAGAAAAGAAGACCCTTGAGATTTATTGCTATATTTGGCACCAGGCCAAGGCGATATTATCCCCCACAACGAAGTTTGAGTCTGCATCTGTGTTATTTTAGTGAGGGGTTGCAGGGGTGGTTGCAGTGTATGATTTGGGAGGTGATCTCTTCAGTGGAGGGGACAACCTTTCATCCAGAGGATCTATTGGAGGAGAGCTACTTATTTCAACATCAACTTCAACCATATCCTCTCATTTATTTTTTTGCAGAAAACCTTCATCCCTAGGGCTGCAACTCATATTTGTATATTTTGTGTATTTTCTGAAAACCCTCTTGGCCCTGTCTAAGAAAGGTGATATAGGGCATAGAGCTTTATGTATAGTATCTTTTGTGGCATATATCAATATTTTTATATCATTTTATGGTATTCAGTTGTAGTTATGCTTAGTATGACTACACTGTAGTAGCTCTCTAACATTTTGTGTAGTAGCAGGATCTCAATTTTTTTAGTGATTGTTTATGGGAGGCTTTTTTGCTCATATCATATGATTTGTGCCTCACTATTTTGTATTGATTTTCTGTTCATACTCATAATATAATGGATCCATATTGGTCTCCATTGTTGATGTAATGATTTTCACTGTTATTTCCATTTTTGTGTTCAAATATTGCTGCTTCCCTATTTGGGACTATTACAGTGGTATCAAAGCATAATATTGGCTTAGCCTATGGATATCAACCATTTTGCTATTAGGAGAGTAAGAAGGAGAAGAAAGAGATCAGAAATTATGGAAGGAATGAGCTTTGTCTCATCAGTTTTCAGATCTATGAAGGACCTCTCCAAGGAGGTCAACCAAAGGATAATGGAGAAATACAATGAGACCTCTAGAGGGTTTCAATATGAGGAAGTTCCATGCACTTCCTATCAGTAGAAGAGAAAAGCGATATTGCATAGAGCTCCAAAGCAATATTCTATGTCCACTTTCTTTGAAGAGGAAGGTGAAAGACATGGAGATGGAGGAAACTTAGATCATGATATTCTAAGTGAGTATCTTATAGAATATAAATCTCAATCAAGAGCTTTTAAGGAGAATCTAACTCTCCAATAGTTTATCCAGATCAAAGAAGAAAGGAGACCTTGCACCAATAGAAGAAGAAAAAACAATGGATTCCTATTGTGTACTTTTGATGGGTAATCTACATGCACAATAAGGGATTGGAGGACAAAGTTAGATGCATTCTTCATGCTACATATAGTAGTAGAAAGAGAAGCTATTGATATTGCAGTGCTGCACCTTGAGGGTGAGGCAAACATTTGGTGGTTCAAACATTTGAGTCATGCTAGAGCGATCACTTATGCAGATTTTGCTTAAAGGTTGATCAAGAAGTTTGACAAGAAGAAACCAGAAGAAATGAAACTTCCACCACCACTTGCTGTAGGGATAATTACATTAGGAGAAGGAACACTTTCACCTTTGCAAAGTGGCCCTGATCCCTTGACATTTAGGGTCCCATGCATTATTCAGGAGATGCATGAGGAGGAAGAGACTTATACCAGCATTGGTGCAGCCATAGAGGAGCAACGATCATCACCAGTAGTTGGGGAAGTCATCACACCGGTGGGGGGAACCCTTGTAGTAGTGCAAGGTGTTTCCAAGCTAAACCAATGTATGAAAGTGTTTCCAATTTTTGTTATTTCAGCACATCATATGGAAGGTTGTGGGGATATGCCATTGCATGACCTAGGATCAAGATACACTACTGATTTGGAGCAGCAGATTATCACTACGCAAAGAACCCTTGACAGTATCAAGAAGGAGATATACATTCATCCTAGTATGTCATTGATGAGCTGCACACAACTCTTGGAATTGGAGTGTAGATTCTTGGAGGATAGTATGAGTATTGTCCTAAACAATCCAATGCAGAACTATATGTTCATCATTGAGCATGATCATGAGACAACAGATGCACCATCATAGAGATCAACAATGCTGTCATGGAACTACAATGATGATTTGGGGGCCCAACCATTATTGGGCATTCCAGTGACCATTCTACATGTGGAGCAACGGATAGGCAGATGGTTGATGAGAGAAATATTATCTCCCATTATAATGACAGATATTTCTTGATGATCAATTCACAGCTAAATTAGAATATTTTTCCTTCAATATACTTGGATCCTTATGGATTCAACATGGAGATCTCTAGGAGGCTGCACTTCATCATCCCTGAAGTGTAGAGATAGTGATTTGATTTGGGAGGATGGTATTCTCCATTGGAGGAACACCCATTTGGAGCATGATAGTAGACACTCAACATTGGTTGGATGGGTGATGTTTATAAGCAAGAGGCCGGTGAGCAACTTTCAGATCTATGACATAGGGCAGTAGGAGGAAAGTTTGCGCTGGCTACTCTTGAAAGAGTTTGGCCAACATGTAACATATCCTATCTTAAAGGGCGTGTTAGTAGTTGGGACATGGCATGACAATTGCATTATATGGAAGCAATAATTTTGGTTTCATTGGAGTGATGTGACATTTTTCATGTCAATCATCATGTTTTCAATCCATGGTCTATATGATGGAGATTTGAGGAGGCGACAAGAGCTATTTTTGCTCTGGTTACTCTTGGAAGAGTATGGGCTGATTTTTTCCCATACCTTGCACTATGATTTAGAAGTAGTGGGTGGAGACATCTACTACCAGGATATGATCTTCTTGACTTGGACCTCCAACCACAAGAAGAAAGGTTGGCATGCAACACATGGGGATTCTCTCTCTAGTCACACTGATTGCATGAGGACATACCTTACTATCATGGAGAGATTCACTTGGGAAGGCATCAAAGAGGAGATGCACCATCACATGAGGAGATACATGGATTTTTTGGAGGAGGGAAATAACTCTTTGGTAGAGTTAACAAAACCACTTTCTTCCTCATTGGGGATGAGAAGAGGTTCATTTATGAGCCACTTCACCAACTTGTTCAAGGTACACGGTAAGGATTGTGTTTTTGTGCATCATGATTCACTTACTATGTGCTTGTATTTCTTTTCCATCCATGTACAAGTTGTTGCTCCAAGGTGGGGCATTCTTTCTTATAGACCTCATGATCCATTTGGGGACATAAGTAGTGATGGTGATGGCCACTCCCTAGGAGATGTTGGGGAGATGATATCTTTTCAGAGTGTGCTCAATGTGCACCTCACATCATACACCTTCTCCAAGCATGTGAGAGGATTGGGGCAGAAAGAAAGTGGTTGGGGAACCACTAATCATAGCCTATTTTGAGGCAGCTAGGAGTAAAACTTTGCTGGTTGCACTTGAGGGATCATTATCCTTCTCCAGTTGTATATATGGCAGCCAGAATGACTCTAATTATGATCACATATGTTGATGATGTCATTATCACTGTTGTGGGCATGATTGGAGAGATGAAACATGGATTGTATAGTCCCATTAGAGAGGAGATTATCCACATTTCTTATGTTTCATACTTCAGGGAGAACATTGGAAAATCCATGATTGCTACATTGGACCTCTTGTTTCCTTATGGGGTGAGCCATTTGGGTAACTTGAGCACTTGGGAGGTGCCTCTCATGAGCATTTGGAAGGAATTTTTCCATGAGTTACCATTTTAGAGGGCGACTCACTTTGTGTGGATGATAGCTTGGGGTTTGGAGCTTCACATGGGAATGGAGGTTCCCAATAATTTTCTGATTCTGTACCTCAAGAAGGCCTCTAGACCACATATAGTTGCCTCCATGGATATCCCACCTTTTTATGATGAGAGCCTTTTGGATTTATCACCAAAGGCTTACTTCTGCACTTGGGAGGAGAAACTTGGGAACATATTGATGAGAGTGCATCTTGTTCATTGGAGGAACTTATCATATGAGGATGCTACAGGAGGAGGAGAGGGGGATCTTCAATTCTATCCTTGCAGTTTCTTGGGGACAAGCAACATTTGGGAGGGGAGGATTGTAATATTCCTAAATTAGCATACAACTAATTGGAATATTAATTTTTGATTTTGCTTCTTAGTTAGAAGAATAAGAGGGTATGGAGACCCATAAATATCCTTAGTAGGAATAAAAACACTCGTAATGTGAATGGAGGTCATATAAATAGCTGGATTGAAGACCCTTATGTGTGAAAAGGGGATGGAGCATGTGGACTAGGTCAACGTTTACCAAATCAAACAACACTGGTATGGAAGGAGTGGCATTCATTGAGGGACAACGCAGTTTTGCATGGAGACCCCATGCATGGAAGTAGTGGCTTTAATGAGTGGGGCCCAAGGTGAGGAAGCTCACCAAGAATATAAGGAAGGGGATGGAATCCATAGAAGGCATGACTGTATTATTATTTTGTGTATGGTTTGTATGACTTGTTTCTCTCTTCAACTGTTTAGCTAAGATTGCAATGCTGTTTATTACAAGGGTGTTCCCGAGCGAGAATCCCACCTTCATCCTTGGGGGACTTTGAGTGCCTGCTCAGGAGAAGTTTATGAGAATTATTTCCACATTCTGGCATTTGGTCAAGCTACAAATTTCTTCTACAACACAGTTTTTGTTGAGATATGTGCTGAGTTGCAGGGTGCAACACTGGAGAGTTGATTTGGGTCATTTCAGAGCTTGTTTTTAGTGGAGGAAGGTTTCCTTCCATTGGGAGGCCAACAAAGAAGACCCTTGAGCTTTATTTCTATATTTGGCACTAGGCTAAGGTGATATTATCCCCTACAATGTAGTTTCAATTTGGATCTGCGTTATTTTAGGGAGGAGTTGTAGGGGTGGTTGCAATGTATGATTTGGGAGGTGATCTCTTCAGTGGAGGGGACAAAATTTCATCTAGAGTATCTATTGGAGGAGAGATACTTATTTCTACATCATCTTTAGCCATATATTCTAATTTATTTTGTTGCAGAAAAACTTCATCCCTAGGGCTGTAGCTCATATTTGTATAGTTTGTATGTTTTCCGGAAACCCTCTTAGGTTGTCTTGGAAACGTGATATAGTGCCTAGAGATTTATGTATAGTATATTTTGAGGCATATATCAATATTTTTATATCATTGTATGATCTCTAGTTGTAGTTATTCTCAATATGACTTCGCTATAGCATCTCTTTGACATTTTGTGTAGTAGTAGCATTTTACTTTTGTTAGTGATTGTTGATGGGAGGCTTGTTTGATCATATCATATGATTTGTGCCTCACTATTTTGTATTGATTTGTTGTTCATACTAATAATATAATGGCTCCATATTGGTATCCATTGTTGATGTAATTATTTTCACTTCTATTTCCATTTTTGTGTTCGAATATTGTTGCTTCCCTATTTGATAATATTACACTTGAGAAGTACACACCACTCATGAAAATCATCATGAGGTAATTCACCTGTGAGGTAAGATTTTCTAGACTGTATGGGTATCATGTTAGACTTCTCATGCATTTCACAGGGGTAAATCCACTCAATTTTCCCTATTACCTATAGAGAAGTTTGGCAAAGATGGCAGAAAAGGTCCAACATAAGCAAAGTAGTCTTGAAAGAATCCTCTTCCACCATGCCCTAATCAAGATCATTGTTTTATACCAGATTGAGTAGAAGACCATCACTTGGGACAATTTCATGCATGCAAATGTATTTTTGTCTTCTAGTAGCCAACATACTAGTCCTAGTTCTCCATCAACACCATCGGCACCATCAACACCATCTATAAATGTGGAGGTTGGCTCACCTAGCACCATTTCAGTGAGCAGGAATATTGAGGTCACCAAAACCTATCGGAGAGGTAGAAGACTTGTTTTTTCTCCTCAGATTGAGGAAGAGGCCAAGCCCACATCAACAGAGCAGGGATTACATTCACAACATGATACATCCATGCATTAAGGGGAGCATGATTTTGTTTTAGTGGACTTGGAGGCTAGTGAAGAACATGAAAACATAGAGAAGATAATTAAAGATAAATATTCTCAGATCAAAGAGCTCCAAGACAACTTGGAAAGGGCTAATTTCATCATTTCCTTCCTAGAGCAAGAAAACCATCAGCTGAAGGAAAAATAGTTATTTTTGGAGAAAAGTCAGTTTGAGGCTAGTATTCATGATGTAAAGGGTAAAGCAGTGATTGAAGCTGAAGAGTCAAAGAAGAATGAAAAGCACATGAAAAGGAAGAGACCAAGGACCATGGGTCTCAAAAGAGCATTTTAGAAGGAAAACAAGCAAAGTCCACCAGATGAAGGGCTGAGTTTTGAAGAAGGGATAGTCAATGAAATTAATGAAAACAATGAGTTTTGTAATATTCCTAATTTGGCTTTTAGCTAATTAGAATATTAAATTTTGTCTTCCTTAATTAATAGATGAATAAGAGGGTAGAGGGACCCATAAATCCCTTTAGTAGGAATAAAACCACTTCTTAATGTGAATATGGATCAATGCAACTAGATGGGGTTAGGATGAATAAACCACTTCTTGGTGTGAAAGTGAGTCAATGCATGTGGATGGGGTCAATTTGACCAAATCAACAATGCAGTCATGGAGGTAGTGGAGACAACGGAGGACAACACAATCATAATGGAGGTTAGTGGCCATGTGTGTAGCATCATTATTGTGTGGGGCCAAGAGGGTGAGGGCTCAGAAGCATATAAGGAAGGGGATGGCAGCCATAGAGAGCATTATGGATTATTATTCTTTTCTTGTCATTCAGAACTTGAGCATGCTTGAGCTACTTAGCTAAGTCTGCAAAGCTGTTTAGCACAAGGGTGTCTCCGAGTGGAGATCCAAACATCATCCTCAGGGGACTTTGAGTGCCTACTCAGGAGAGAATTCTTGTTTTCCATGTGAAATGATCTCATCATCCTGCATTCAGGCCACTTGTAGACCCTCTAGCGCTGTGCAGTCACTCAATGACTTACACAGTTCAGTAGCAGAGTTCATCAGAAGAGGGGGTAATTCCATAGGATTTCCACTTGGAATCCATTGAAGGGATAAACCCTTCAATAAATGGGCTTGGGAGTACTTGCATATATTCTATCTTTCAGTTCAACCCATAGCTCTGCATACCCAACAGTTATTCATTATAAACCCTAGGAGGGTGATTTTCCAAGGTCAACCAATCCAGAAATCCTTTCTGGGTTATTCTGGGTTTTTTCCATAGAGTCCGGATTCTAAATCCCAGATATTTCTGAGAATCAGAGCATCCTCATCTATACAATCCTATTCACCCAGCATCAACATTTCTAGTAGGGCAGCGGAGAGGGAGAGCTCTAGTAGTGCAACAAAGAGCAATGTTTTCAGTGGGAGAGCTTGAGGCCATTCCAGCCCACTTTTTTTTGGCTTGAGTGCTATCTATTTTTTAAACACTGTTGTATTTTTTCACCTCCATATTAATAAAATGGCTCAGTTGTTCTATCTATTTTTATGGTGTTTTCAATTTATTTCCATATTGCTATAGTTTCTAGCTTATTGTGTTTTGTATTACTATCTTTTCCTATTTGGAATATTACAGTGGTATCAAAGCTCATAAACTTGGCTTAGCCTATGGAACAACCTGTCTATGACACCTGAAGATAGAGAATACATTACGGACTAGACAAGGAGGTACAAAAAAAATAACACATAAATTCAATGGAATAAAATGTGATGGTTTTGTGTTATATGTTTCGGGGAAATGGAGATGAATCTCTAAAATCCAAGACATGAGTTTGTGTAGAATGAACCAATTCTATTTCTCTATGAGAAGTGTTTCCAAATTCGGTTTGGATTGAGAGAAACATATGTTTCTCTGAGAGATAATAAAAATAGAAAACACAAAAATTCGCTGGGATAAAAAGTGACAGTTTTGCGTTGGATGTTGTGAGAAAATGAAGACGAATCTCGAAAATCTGAGACATTGGTTTTGTGTAGAATGGAACGATTCTATTTTTCTATGTGTAGTTTCTCCAAATTTGGTCTAGATTGAGAGAAATGAAAGATTATATGATGACGATTTTCTCTAATTTACTGTGGTGACCATTTTTCAAATTATTCCAATTGAAATACCAGATTCAACTTGTTTCAGAGTTCACATCCGATAATGAAAACCGTGTTCCAGTGGAGGAGGATAAAAGGAGTCTCCAATGGCAGAAGAAGGTTATGGGAAGGAGTTTGGAAATGTCCTCCTAAAAAATATACAGGATCTTGCCAGAGAGATCAAGGAGATGAGAGTGGAGAGATAAAGGGAAACCCTAAGAGGGTTGCAAAATGAAGAAAGTTCTAGTACTTCGTACCATTGGTGTGAGCAACCAACAATGCAAAAAGTTTCACAACACTCCACTATGCCTACCTTCCTAGCAGTAGGAAATGGGGTTGGAGGAACACAAGAGAAGGAGGCTCTCAGTGATTATTTTCTAAAATATGAATCTCAGTCTCAAAGATTCAAAGAACATCCGACTTTCCAGGAATTTTGCTAGATTAAGGAAAACTGAAGACCTCATAGCTATAATAGAGGAAGAGGGTACACGCAGGGCAATGACCTGCAATGTACCATGGGTAGAATTTTTCTACCTACTTTTGATGGGTCATCAAAGAGTATGAGAAAAACTTGGGAGGAGACAACTGAGCATACATTAATTGATGAGACACCACCCATTGTTGAGGTATCCATTGATGGGTTATTTGGGGTTGTGACTGAGTTCTATGATGATAACAATGCATCACAGGTTGATGAGGTGTCAGGAGACAACTCCATCATTATTGAGGAGCCGATAGGTACATAGGCCTCTAGGTTTATGGCAGAATTGTCGGATGACAATCACATGCAACCGACTAGTGAGCATGCCTTGCGTATTAGAGAATTTATGGAGGAGGGTGTGCAACCATCCTTTGGGCTAGCCCTTGAGGAGGCGCTAGGAGATACAAAGGTATTAGTTGATGGTCGCACACAAAAATGCCATCAGTTTTGGGTCGACCTTCTATCTTTGAAGGTGAAGGCCACATCACTATGAGAGGCTATCCTACAACATAATGAGGGGTTGGAGGGCATGAGAGTGGTTTGTGCTGAGTCAGTGACAAAGTTGGTCCACATTGGGGAATGGTTGGATTCCCTAATGGTGCAGTTAGAGGGCACATTGGAGTCTTAGAGCACCCCCCTTCAGGCATTAGGAGAATTTTGAGGTCTAAAATGGGCCTCCTAAGGAAATAATAAAATAATAGCTAAACCAATAAAATAATATTTATGAATTTGAAATTCACTTTTTGCACCATAATCCATGTAACCATAATTAAATTCAATTCAAAAGTTGTACCAAAATAAAATTAATAAAAAAATTGTATTGATGTGACCATAAATAAGAATGAAATTTTCAAGAAAAAGTCATTATCATTGAACAATTAATGCTTTTGTCCTTTGTACTTAAAATCAAATTTAAATATAAATTTATTAATTCTTAATTATATTATATGCTATTAATTAAAATTTATATTATTTAAATTGTATAATAACATGTAATTAATATAATATATTTAAATAATATAATATAATATAATAAATGTATAGGGATATTCATTGTTTCTTTCAAGAAATATGAAATGAAAATAATATATTTTTATTTAAAAAGTATGAAATGACATTTATTATGAGTACTTTACTTTGACTTTAAAAGTACTTAGAGCACTACCATGGTTAACCATGAGTTTTTATCCACCATTGAGAATGTGACAAGTAAGTACCTTTAACTCAAGCAATGCCACCTCAACCATTTGGGATGATGTCATCCCATAAAATGTGATTGGTTCTCATAAAGTGAATTTTGGTGGTACATTTTCGTTAGGAGGCCCATTTTAGACCTTAAAATTCCCCTAATGCATACATTGATAGGGTGCAACACTTGCACGATGGAGGGACTATTCTATGTGCGGGGATTCTTACATTTGATTCTTTTCTCGAGGTTCGATGGCGAGAGGTACTGAGCTAGTACCCCATGGAGCAGGCTAGGTAGATGAATGCATCCATGGCCACATTTCAGTAGAGTCCATGGATTATGTTGAGATTCAACAAGATGATGAGCTTAGTGAAAATGAGTTGCCTTCACTAAGTGGACCCACAGGATATTTTTAGGTGCAAGTCTATTTTTAGATTATGTCTGTTTTTAGACATGGTGATCATATTTCAGAAGTTGCAGGATGCTATTTGTGGATGGTTGGTCAAGTTGGAAAAATAGATGAAATTATGTTTTTAGAATATTGGGCATATTCTATTTATAGATCGTCGATCTAAAAATAGAAGTGTCGATTATTATTAGCTCTTAATAATAATCCGAAAATAAACAACAACTTATTATCTTGGAGCACTTAATTTTAGTGAACAGATTTGGAAAATCAGTGGGCTGAAGGAATTATGCAATTCCTAGGGTTTGCTGGTGGTTCATGCATGGAGGACTTAGTTAGAACTGAAGTGGCAAAGTTATGACAGAGTTGGAAGAGTAGTTCATGGAGTTGTATTCAGTTTAACTCAGTTAGACTCAGTTGAGCTAGTTGTATCTAGTCTAACTGAATGATACACTAGTGAGAGTGGAGTGAATTAATTAGTTAATTAATTCAAAAATAATAACTCATTAATCAAATGAACAATACAACAGTTAACTACAGTGCATGTCAGTTCCAGTGGAGACCCAGTGGAGAGATAGGTGAAAGGGAAAGATGGACTATCTATTGTGACTATAGTGATGCATTGATTGCATCACACACACATTGGAGTTTCCAATGAGGATTGCACAATCAAGGCAAGTGTAATTCGAATTCATTCAAAGCTATTCTTCAGCAGGGATTGCACAGTGGAGGCAGGCTATCAGGTGGCAAGAAATCAATGCATGGATTTGTAGATTTCTTCTGATTAGTGTGTGACGATTGATTGTACTGAGAGATTGATGTACTAAGCTTTGTATGATATTGATACATGATCTCCATGATACATAATATATGATATTTGGGGTTTTCAGCTTCAGGATTTCCCGTTAAACAACTGTGTTATGTGCGATTTTTTTTATTGCTTCATGTGTTTGCAATTGATTTTAATTTCCACAAAAGATTAATAGTGGAAGGATTATGTATTTAGCAAGAAGATAAAAAATTTTAGATCAGGAGAATCTGGATATATACATGCATCTTTTATATAATTTCTACATGGTATAAGAGCAGTGTTAATTCTTGAAGATTGCAATTGTGAAGAATTGCTAAGTTTGTGCTGGTGGACAATTCGAATTTGCTTCATAAAATTCTTGGTGCGACAATTGAGTATACATTGAAATGTCTTTCAATGGGTTGTGATTGGAGTATGCCCTTGATGGGAGCTCGAATTACATAGTCTAGAAGGATAGGATGGAGGTGGTGCTAAAGGATAATGGACTGAAGGAGTTCATTGATAGCGATATTTCTAAGTCAGGATCTAGCGATGCCGCATTAATTGACACATGGAAAAAGAAGATAGCAAAGACAAGAAGAATTCTGTTGGAAGGTGTGAAGGACCGTATTGTGTCCAGACTTCATGAGAAAGACACTCCATTTGCAATGTGGAAGGCTTTGACAGATTTGTTCCAAAGCAGCAGTGATTAGAGGAAGTTGGTGCTGAAAGATAAGCTCAGAAAAATAAAAATGGAGAAGGGCAATAGTATTCCAAAATATCTCACGAAGTTTGTCCACTGTAGGGATGAACTGGGAAGTGTGGGGATTACTGTTGATGATGAAGACTTGGTGAGATTGGCTCTCCTTGGGCTTCTGAAGAGTTGGCATAACTACGAAGACTCTGTCAATGGATGGGAGAAACTACCAGGATGGGAGCAACTTTGGTCGGATCTTGTGCAGGAGGAGATAAGGTGAAGTACCAGGGATGGCTCTTCATCGAAGAATGAAGATGAAGAAAATTGCGCTTTGGCTGTCAAAGCAAGGAAAGGTAAGGGGAAGAAATTTCCTTCAAAATTCGAATCTAAAGGCAAGAAGCAGGATTTGTCCGAAGTGAAGTGTTTTCACTGTCACAAACATGGGAATTTCGCCACTAATTGCCCACAGAAGAAGAAGAAAAAGAAGCCTGCTGGAGCTGCAGCTAGAAAGGCCTTAGCCTTGCAATTTGAACTTGATTTATCCTTGATTTCATGCTTGGTTTTAAGTAATATGGGATCGGTGTTGTATCTTGATAGTGGTGCATCTTTCCATATGACGGGAGACAAGGATTTGTTTAGTGACTTGGAGGAGAAGGACCTTCAAATGCATATAGAGATGGGTGACGATGGTCGATACAGTGCGACTGGAATTGGGACCATTACCTTTGAGAGGGAGTCAGGTAATCCATTTCTATTGAAATATGTTATGCATGTTCCAAGTTTGAAGAAGAACTTGGTCTCGGTCGCAATGTTTGAAGACAAAGGTTATGATGTTGTTTTTAGCGATGGAAAAGCTTTCCTGCGACATAAAACAATGGGTCAAACCAAGAGGATATGGATTCAAGTTAAGAATCTTTACAAGTTGGAGGTAGATGGATGCACTGCAATGATGGGTAAAGCAGAAGAAGTGGTGAGCCGGGATGAGGGCGAATTATGGCATAAGAGATTAGGCCATCTTCACCATGGCGCTTTGAAGATTTTACAATATATTTCTACTGGACTTCCAAAGGGTACTCTTGCGTAGTCAGATCAGTGCAAGGGATGTACTATGGGTAAGTTTGTGAAGACCACCTTTCATGAGAAGGAGAACCGTGCTTCGGTGATCCTGGAGAGAATTCAAATAGACGTGTGTGGACCTTTCTCAGTTGCTTCAACATCAAAACACAGGTATTATGTTATATTTTTTGATGACTATTCTTGTAGATGCTAGATCATCTTCATGTAGAATAAGAGCGAAACATTCTCAAAGTTCTGTGAGTTTAAAGAATTTGGTTTGAAGGAGTAGGGGAAGCAAGTGAAAGCTCTACAGAGTGATAATGGTAGTGAATACATATCAGGCGAATTCAAAGACTTCTGTAGCAAAGAAGGAATTCGAAGAGAACTCATAGGACCTCATAACCCACATCAAAATGGGGTTGCGGAGAGGAAGAACAGAATGATCATGGGTGCTGCACGAGCTATGCTTGAGAGGGAGCTAGACTTGCATGCAGTGGAGGAACTTCTTGTTCTAAAAGATGAACCTCCAGATGTGGATCAACCGCAAGAGGAAGTTCATGGAGTGGAGGTGTCCACTCATGCAGAACCAAACATCAGACAAGGAAGAAAGCATACCACAGAAGCTGAGAGGCTGAAGCTTGATGTAGCACATAATGTAGGAGTCCCTACATCACAGCGCAGACAGAGATAGTCACCTGACCGATTTACTGGATACATAGCTCTTCTGAGCAAGTGTATCATGACAGAGCCATCTTATTTCGAAGAAGAAGTGCAGGAGCCCACATGGGTAGATGCCATGGTGGAGGAGTATGACTTCATTGTCAGAAACAGTGCTTGGGATATTGTTCCAAGGCCAGTTGGTAAATCAGTTGTAGGATCAATATGGATCTACAAGGTAAAGCAAGCTACTGATGGGAGCGTCGAGAAGTATAAGGCAAGATTTTTTGCTCGGGGCTTCTCACAAATCGAATGGATTGATTATGAAGAAACCTTTGCACCTATCGCACGGTATTATTCCATAGGGACCATCCTTTCTCTCTCAGTGCAGATGGGTTGGCACATTCATCAGATGGATGTGAAGACTGCGTTCCTTAATGGGATCATTGAGGAAGAGGTGTACATTGAGCAACCTGATGGAATTGAGATATTTAGCAGCGAGTCACATGTGTGCAGGCTAAAAAGAGCGCTGTATGGGCTGAAGCAAGCACCTCATGCTTGGTACACATGGATCAACAACTATTTCACTGGACTTGGCTTCACCAAGAGTGAGGAGGATTAAAACCTATACCAAAATGTGGTGGAGGGTAAGATTTTAATCATTGTACTTTATGTTGATGATTTGATACTAACGGGTGATGAGTAGTTAATACACTCATGAAAGGAAAATCTTCCAAAGGAGTTTGAGATGAAGGATTTGGGCCTCCTTCATTATTTCCTTGGATTGGAAATATGGCAGTGGGAAGGTGAAATGTTTGTGTCTCAAGGCAAGTATGCCTAGGAGATACTTGAGAAGTTTCACATGCAAGGCTGCAAGCCTATCGATACTCCTCTTCTAGGAAATTGGAGGAAAGAGGATGCTACATCGGCAGAGGTAGTGGATGCCACTGTTTATCGACAGTTGGTGGGTTCGATCATGTATTTAGTCAATACAAGACCGAACATATGCTATGTGGTGAACCAGATTTCACAAGTGATGGTTAAGCCTACCAAGCTCTTTTGGAAGGCAGGCAAGCATGTCTTGAGGTATCTCAGTGGCACATATAAGTATGGCTTATGGTACAGACAGATGGATGAGGTGAAGTTGCATGGCTTCACGGATGCAGATTGGGCAGGAAACCCAATAGACAGAAAGAGCACATCAGGAGGGGTTTTCAGTATCATATCTACGACAGTTTCTTGGTACAATAGGAAACAAAGATATATGGCACTCAGTTCAGCGGAAGCAGAATACATTGCAGCAAGTCAAGCTGCATGTGAGGCTATCTGGATGAGGAAGATCCTGGTCGATTTGTTCGGTTCACATTTAGATCCTATAGTGATACAATGTGATAATCAGAGTTGCATTAAACTCTCGATTAATCCCGTGTTTCATGATAGATCTAAACATATTGATATCTAGTATCATCATATCAGAGATTGTGTGCAGTGGAAGATCATGTTGCTTCAGTACATTCCTACGGAAGATCAGGATGCAGATATTCTGACGAAGGTGCTCACCAGGAGAAAATTCAAATACCATAGAGGCAGGATCGGGGTGAAGTATAATCCCTATCTTGTTGAGAGGGAGTGTTGAGATTCAAAAAGATGAAGAGCTTAGTGAAAATGAGTTGCCTTCACTAAGTGGGCCCGTAGGCTATTTTTAGGTGCAAGTCTATTTTTAGACATGGTGATCATATTTCAGAAGTTGCAGGATGCTATTTGTGGATGGTTGGTCAAGTTGGAAAAATAGCTGAAATTGTATTTTTAGAATATTGGGCATAGTCTATTTATATATCGTCAATCTAAAAATAGAAGTGTTTATTATTATTAGCTCTTAATAATAATCCGACAATAAACAACAACTTATTCTCTTGGAGCACTTAATTTCAGTGAACAGATTTGGTAAATCAGTGGGCTGAAGGAATTACGCAATTCCTAGGGTTTACTGGTGGTTCATGCATGGAGGAATAAGTTAGAAATGAAGTGGGAAAGTTATGACAGAGTTGGAAGAGTAGTTCATGGAGTTGTTATTCAGTTTAACTCAGTTAATGGAGTTAAACTCAGTTGAGCTAGTTGTATGTAGTCTAACTGAATGATACACTAGTGAGAGTGGAGTGAATTAATTAGCTAATTAATTCACACATATTAACTCATTAATCAATTGAATAATTCAACAGTTAACTACAGTGCATGCCAGTTCTAGTGGAGACCTAGTAGAGAGATAGGTGAAAGGGAAAGATGGAATATCTGTTGTGACTATAGTGATGCATCGATTTCACCCTACACACATTGGAGTTGCCAATGAGGATTGCACAGTCAAGGAAAGTGTAATTCAAATTCATTCAGAGCTATTATTCAGCAGGGATTGCGCAGTGGAGGCAGGCTATTAGGTGGCAAGAAATCAGTGCATGGATTTGTAGATTTCTTCTGATTAGTGTGTGACGATTGATTGTAATAAGAGCTTGATGTACTAAGATTTGTATGATATTGTTACATGATATCCATGATACATAATATATGATAGTTGGGGTTTTCAACTTCAGGCTTTCCCGTTAAACAACTATGTTATGTACGATTGTTTTTATTGCTTCATGTGTTTGCAATTGATTTTAATTTCCGCAAAAGATTAATAGTGGAAGGATTTTGTATTTAGCAAGAAGATAAATATTGTTCTATCAGGAGAATCTAGATATATGAATGCATCTTGTATATAATTTCTATAGATTACTAGAGGGACACTAGAGAAAGATTACTGTTGGGATCTAGGTGGGATTTACCATCACATCGTAGAGTCAGTAGGTGATGGTAGTCATTGTGTGATGGGTCTAATATTTGGGCACACACACATTTTAAGATCTCTATCAAAGCCCCAGACATCCCTAGTGATAGGATGTTTTCGAAGGAGGTTACACCCTTTTCAGGAGCTATCTCAACATATTGACTGTGCATGGAGTCACAGGGTGATTAGCCTACTTTGGCAGGAGCTGGTCGGAGGAGGTGGCATCGGTAGGCTACCAGACATGGTAGTACGTAGAGACAATGATCTCTCATGGGTATATGGTATACTTGAACTATGGAGGATAGGAGCAGTGATGTCATTGTCATTGGCATGTGAGGAGTCGGGTTGCTCCCATCCTTTAGAGCAGATGGGGAGATGTAGCCCACTTCATGGGGGGTTTACTAGCAAAGTGGTGGATATTTTGGCCCATGTAGGATACTATACAATACATTATGGTATAACCGTAGCCGATAGTATCCAGTGGTGTAAAGTGGCAGGTTGCAGCATACAGTGGCATGATGAGGAGTGCAGAGACACTTGGTGGTATGAAGTGACCCATGATATGACGCAGTAGGCGCTTGGAGCATTAGCTCCAAGGGGACTTACAGAAAGTGACATTAAGTGTACCTTGGGATGCAGTTCACCTAGAACTGATGAGGATATTGTTGAGAATCCATATATACCATGTTTAGTAGAGATAGGGCTAGGAGGGTGTTATCAACTCACATTTGAGGGATGATCGATGGTAGCCTTCATCTACGTTGGGTTTGACATGTGGGGGAGCACTGAGACTTACACTACATGGCAAGGCAGACTTATCATGTTGCTTCTCAGAATCGTGATTGACAGTGGAAGGGTAAATATCAGCATCATGGGGATGCTCGGGCAGGATGAGATTCGCCTATGAATATTTTTCACCACAAGGCCCCAGGAGAAAGGGATACAACTTGCACCTGATTGGGGGGATCATGTATATTTTCCATTGGGCCTTAGCGAGTCATTGATGGAGTGGGGGACTTCATTGGTATGGTAGTTTGGTCAGTGGGATGATAGTAGGTCAGATTTGTCTTCCAACATGTAGGGTGAGTAGTCAGAGGACTCGATGAGAGATATTTAGGATGATGAGTCACTTGTGATGATTCATCCTGAGCAACATATGGTGGAGCATGGGGTAGCTAAGAGGTAGGCTATGCACATCATGCATGATGGTCCTTTGGGTTAGAGCTAGATGGAGATTCACAATGATTCGGTGCTAGATACGCAGCTAACCTTGTGGTCAGTCATTGAGGAGGAGTTGTTGGAGATGGTGGTGCATCCATCTTAAGGTCGACCCATTGATGAGGTCTTGGTAGATGAAAATACAGTTAGCAGGACTGTAGTACTTTCAGGGAGAAACACTCTCAACGAGTACATCGATGGGGCTTGCAGTACATCTTTCCCACTTGAGCCTAGTATAGATAGAGGGACCTTCCCTTTGAGGCAATTCTCGTTGACAGGCGAGAAAAAGCATCATGAGTTGAGTGTGAGTTATGCATATCTCACCACATTGGATTCTTTTACTGGGATAGACTGGCGGGAGATCATGAGTTGGTATCCTATTAGTGGTACGATCTTCTTAGTCAGATGCATAATAGAGCAGGGACCCATAAACATGGCAGATACTATAGTTTACAGTTGGAAGTGGGGCACATGTTGACAACTCTTAAGCATTCCATCCCAACTTTTGGAGAGTAGGATCAACATCGGATTGAGTCAGGGGAGAGAGGTTATGAGTTGGTATGCAGTTGGTGGGGCAGCTTATACAGTCAGATCTACCTCACAATAGGGTCCATGGAGCATTGATGCATGTTGGTGGTATTCACCTCATGAGGTAATAGCTATATCTAGATGCAGTGTGGATTCCGAGCTAGGGAACTTAGGCGATGATTGGCCATGGTGGCGTTGGGATCCGAGAGGATTGATTGATGAAAGGTATGGTGAGAGATCCATTTGGGATCTCGACATTGAGGGGTCTGTTCTATTTATCCTGACATAGGGGCATAGTCGCACTGAGGGGTTTGTATGGGCTCCGGGAACTGGTCTCAGTTGCATCGGGTCAACAAGGTGGCCAACATATTTTTATTTTCTTGAGGACAAGCAACATTTTGGTGGGAGGACTGTAATATTCCTAATTTAGCTTTTAGATAATTAGAATATTAAATTTTGTCTTCCTTAATTAATATATGAATAAGAGGGTAGAGGGACCCATAAATCCCTTTAGTAGGAATAAAAACACTTCTTAATGTGATTGTGGATCAATGCATCTAGATGGGGTCAAGATGAATAAACCACATCTTGGTGTGAATGTGAGTCAATGCATGTGGATGGGGTCAATTTGACCAAATAAAAAACGTAGTCATGGAGGTAGTGGAGACAATGGAGGAAAACACAGTCATAATGGAGGTTAGTGGCCATGTGTGTAGCATCATTATTGTGTGGGGCCAAGAGGGTGAGGGATCACAAGCATACAAGGAAGGGGATGACAACCATAGAGAGAATTATAAATTATTATTATTTTCTTGTCGTTCATGACTTGGGCACGCTTGAGCTATTTAGTCAAGTCTGCAGTGCTGTTTAGTACAAGGGTGTCTCCAAGTGGAGATACCAACCTCATCCTCAAGGGACTTTGAGTGCCTACTCAGGAGAGGATTCTTGTTTTTCATGTGAGCTGATCTCATCATCCAACATTCAGGCCACTTGTAGGTCCTCTAGTGTTGTGCAGTCACTCAGTGACTTACGCAGTCTAGTAGAAGATTTCATCAGAAGATGGGAAAATTCGATAGAATTTCCACTTGGAATGCATGGAAGGGATCAACCCTTAAATATCTGGGCTTGGGAGTAGTTGAAGCTATTCTATCTTTCAGTTTAGCCCATATTTCTGCACACCCAACAATTATTCATTATAAACCCAAGGAGGGTGATTTTTCGAGGTCAGCCAATCTGTAAATCCTTTCTGGGTTATTCTGGGCTTTTGCCATAGAGCCAGATTCTAAATCCCAGATTTTTTTTGAACATCAAATCATTCTCATCTACGGATTCCTATTCACCTAGCATCAACATTTCCAACAGGGCAGCGCAGAGGGAGAGCTCTAGCAACGCAACATAGAGGAGTGTTTTCAATGGGAGAGCTTGAAACAATTCCTGTCTGCTTTTTCTGGCTTGAGTGTTATCTATTTTGAAGCACTGTTGTATTTTTTTCACCTCCATATTAATAAAATGGCTCAGTTTTTTTGTCTATTTTTATGGTGTTTTCAGTTTATTTCCACATCGCTGTAGTTTCTAGTTTATTATGTTTTGTATTAATATCTTTTCCTATTTGGAATATTACAAGTTTTGTCTTGAGAAGGTAAACATTCACATGGAGAAGATCCTTGAAAAGACCAACAAGGATAACACGATACATAAACACATGGCTAGCCATTACTATGCAATAAATCAAATTTGTAATGTCAAATTCAAACAATTGCAAGCCAAGTTGAAGGAAACCCTAAAAATTAAAAATGAGAAGGAAAACTCGGAGATTTTTTTGATGATTCCTTGGTGGCATACCATACCTCGTGAGGCACCTCTGGAGCAATTTTGAGAAGATTTGGGGCAAACTTTGTTTTTGTGACATTTTGGTCAAAATTGGAAAATTGAAAAACCAGTCATATTGGCAAAAGAGTAGCGTGGGCCATGCTCCCATGCTACTCTTTTGTTGGGGGGATCCACTAGATGAAAAATTAACATTTTTGGATTCCTTTTAACAAGTACATTAATTTGAGTCAACGGTTTGGCCACAAAAACCACTTTTGTGGGGTCAAAATGCCCAAAAACATGCCAAAATCACCTTTCTTCCCTATTTTTGGAGCTTTTGCTATGCTTTCTGAGTAGCCTTGGAGATTGAAGATTTGGAGGGTTAGGAGCCACCTTTTTCAGTGCTTGATGATCCTATCATGTAGTACACATCCAAAAATTTCCAATGGCACCTTCAGATCTTGATTTGGACACCTGTAAGGCCTCCAAAAATCAATTTTTTGAACTCGCTACACTTCGTTCGAGCTCGTTATGCTTTCTCCTGAAGGAACTTTTCACTGAAATTTTGAACTAGTTTGAATTTTTGTTGATGTAATTGATGAAATTATGATTTCATGAGATGTAATTGAGATGTTAAATGGTAAATTAGGTTAGATACATGCTTGTAAATGTAATTTTTGTTTTATGTATCTATTTTCCAAATGATGAGGTGAATTCGTTAACCTCCACTAGAGACTAGGCTGGTTTTGTTGAGCTTATCATGTAATCAACTCCACAAATAATAGATTCGACCCCTAAGAGACGAGAGATTTTGTTTTGATCTATACATATGAATTTCAGAGTCATTTGACTGGTTGGACATCAGTTGATTGTAGTCTTATAGCTTGTACTTTCACTCATATTCAGAAATCAAAGGATGCAGTTGCAACTATTATCTAGGAATTCATGTGTAGTGAGTTTAGGATCATGTATATTATCTATTATATTTTTTATTTAATGATATATAGCTCCTCTTTCATATACTGTATCTTTAATGGATTTACTTATAATTTATAGGCAGACTTCTATTAATTTAGCTATGTTTATATGGAAATTTCATCTTGTGTTTTATGCTTCCATGTTTAATGAATTCATGATTGAACATGCTCATTAGATGCCTCTACTTTTTCAGACTCAACACCATACCTAAAAAACCATAAAGCCATCATATATCCACTACTACCTTGCTCCTTTTAATTTTTGTAGCTGTAAACCCTTTAATACATAGACCTAGATACTTGGTTGCATCTCTGATCCAACATCAAACCCTAAATTTCTTAAAACCTACCTAATAATACCATATCTAGCCTAATATCCTTCATGTCATAGTAAATCCTTGGTTGTGATCTCATTGAGAGAGCCCTCTCAGCGTGGTAAGGCTAGCTACTAGGTCAAAGTGGTCTGTGGTTACCTTTGATGGTCTCTTTTTTAGCCTTCAGAGAACTGGTGGAGTGCTAACATGTTCTTTTCTCCTTTGGAACATGTAAGTATACATCACAACCAATTAACCTCATATGTGAATGAGAGGGTTTCTTACTATTAGTGTCCTGTGATTTAGAAAATTGGTAGACCAAATGCACAGGGTAACATCAAACCAGTCTTTGAAGCCCTAGGACCTAGCCTTCCTGGACTCAGAGAGGGATCTCTCTATTTTTTTGCAAAGGACATGAACTTGTTTTCTTTATAGGGTTGATTTTAGGCTAGCTATTAAGTGTGAGGTTTTGTTGTTTGTTTTGGTTGGGTATAATGATCAAGAAGCATAGGTAGAATGAGGAAGTCCCTAAGTCATTTGGGAAATGGATTCTAATGGAAGTCATGATAAGTTCATTAGTGGATTGGGGAGCATCATAGGGAAAATCTAACTTGGTCAGTGGATCTTAAAGTTTTTATGGGTAATGAGATGGACATCAATTGTAAGAATGAAAAGTAGGACAAATGGTAATCAATAATCCTTTATCATATGTAATTATCAACAAAAGGAATTAAATATCATAAGCATGAAGAGGCAATCAATAGACAGGGAAAACCATAAATTATTTGATTCAACTAAAGCAGATGATAATTCAAGACAAACTTTTCCAGTGAAATATAGAAGGCGAGAAACTCATTTAACTTCTAGTGATTTCACCTTCAAGGATAGAAAACACTTAAGAAACACATATAACTGTAATAAGAGAAGAGGGAACTCCTAAAAATCCTTGATTATAGTTATGAAGATCTCTAAAACAATTAGTTAAGCAAGTACAAAGGGCATGATAAAAAAAAACCTCTTTGGCAGACTTTAAAGAATGGTAATTTAGAGAGAGACTTCAAAAACAATGTTTTAGTGGCATCAAATAAGCAAGGCTAGCCATAAATCATGCTTGATACCAACAATATTCAACTATTTATGAAATAAACAAGCTTAGGGGGTCTAGAGAGCAATTAAGAATTCTCTAAAATGTCCTAGCAGAAGAAAACATTAAGGCAGTGAAGAATAAATAGAACTAAGGTGTTTTCAGAGGACATTTCTTAGTCTAAGTCTTTTATTCTATTGCAACATAGAAAGGTGGAAACATAATGAAACAGGAAATAATAATAACATATTAGAAGCACTTCACCAACAACCAAGCTCAGGGATCCAGTGATCGAGGCTCCTCCATCAACAAACAAATCAGGGCATCCACAAGTTCCAAGATATAAATTTATTTTCAACTTCCAAGAGACTATGTATTACTTCAAAGAGTCATGAAATGCCAACAAGATAATGAGTTCAGATGCAATATTTATGCTGTAAATGAGGAGGTGAAGATAAGCTAGGGTCCGAGTGTCATTTATTACAGAGTTAATGAATTCCTAACCTTGAAGACCATGCAAGGCTCATGGTAGGAATATCTGTAGATATTTCTCTGAATAATAACTTTTATCTTTACTCCTTAGAGAAAAATAGGTGAAATGTTTGACTTTAAGGCCTATTCATAACTTTTACAATAATTTTTTTGACATATATAAATATCTTTGACTCAACTCAATCACTGCTTAATGCTTTATTGAAGGAAACAAAGCATTTAGGTGGCAAAAATATCTTAGAAGAATAACTGCCATAGGCTGAGTCATTTGAATTTGTTTTGGGTAAATCTGCCCTTTGTTTTATCTTTAATCTCTGTTATTAGGCCTTTAAACTGTGTCTTTTAGGCTTTGACTATCTATCTTTATGATATTTTCTTTAATATGTTTGTGATCTCTTTTGATCCTTTTGCCTTTATTCTTTCATCTTTCCACTATCTGCATTTCCTTCTTTGACTTCTGCTTTGACTGGCTAACCCTTTTGTTTTGGCTTGTTATTAGGATTAGCCTTTTAATCCTTCTGACTTCTCCCTTCACTGTTTCTTTGACTTCTTGTGTTTTCTGTGTGCAGGGAAGTCTGTCTTTGTGGCTGGAGGGTTCCTTTGATCAATCGATGATCATGTTTCATCGATTTCAAATACTAGCACAGATCTTTTGGCCATATTTGATCCTTTATGAGCTCCTGGATCGTCATCCAGGCCCTCTGTGACCAATTTTCGACCCTGTGGATTATATTTATATATGGTTGCCATTAAAAACCTGCAAAAAACATAAAAAATTAATAGAAAGGCTTGTGGGAGGGTTTAACTTCTTTTTTCAGGGTTTTGAACCATCGGGGGTTGTTTGTAGAGGAGGAGAGGGTGTAGGAGGAAAGGTTTTAAAGGTGGAACCAGGAGGAATTTTGAACGACAGTGGAAAAAATTTGAAAAATGGCGTGGAGGGAGGCAGTATTGGAAAACTGGAAATGGTTTATTGCCCGAAGGATAGGCTGTTAATGGTTTTTTGTGAGGTTTGTCCAATATGTCTCAGGATGAGACACGTGGTGGGGAAAAACCATCCATTTCGTGTGGGTCGCAAAAAACTAATCCAATCACAAATTTATTTGCGATATACAATACAGGTTGTTGGATCTTGCGATGGGAGATCGACGTCTATCGCACATTGGGAGATGACGAATAGTGGGTTGGGTTGGCAGAAGTGGGAGATAGGTGGCGGGTTGTAGTTGGATAGTGGGGTTAAATGGAGGGTGGGGCCTGAAGCCTTGAATATTTAACAAAATGCGCTGGTTTATATAGTTTATGGAGGGGCGATGGATAATGGGCGGAGGGGCCCATTGTTTTAATATTTTGAAGGTTAAGGGCCTTTTTATAAGTTTTGGGGGGGTTTAATAAAATAAAAGGGCAAAGGTTTATTTGTATGGGGAGAAGGAATTAGGATAGTGGAGGCCGAGGTCTTATGAAGGTAAAGGGGGCTGGGGCTAAAGAAAGAAAGGGCTTAAGGCCTATCTTTTGCAAAAGGGCGGGTTTTAGACATAAATCAGGGTTTTATAATAAATTTAAAGGACCCTATAGGCTTAAACTTAGCTTTAAACAATGTAAAAGGAAGATTTTACATTGTTTAATGTTTTTAGAAGAAAAATGATGAATAGGTGGGGGGGGGTTTATGAGGGATTTTAGGAAAGGAAGAAATGGGTTTTTCAGAGGAAAAAAGGGCGATGAATGAAAGTGAGGGTGAGGTATTGAAATTAGGCAAACAGACCCAATAATGAAGTTCTGTAGCAGTGGGGTAAACCTTTAAGAAGGAAAAGAGGGGGAAATTCAGTGAAACATTTTGACTTAGGATAATGAAGGCAGTGATATTTCTAAAACTCACAATATTTCTCAAATTTTGTTTTTAGAAATCTAGGATCATAATTTAGTCATCTTTTGATATTAGAAAAAATTACTGATGACTAACACTTACCAGTCCATACCTCATGTGGAGTCTTATCCTCCAACACTGATGAAGGTGATCTGTTAACTAGGTAACATGCAATCTCCATTGCCTTTGGCCATAATTCCTATCCTAACCCGACACGACTAAGCATGCTTCTTGCATTTTCCATCAACGTCCTGTTCATTCTTTCTGCAACTCTGTTTTACTGAGGTGTGTATGGAGTAGTATTTTGCCATGATATACCACACTTCTTATGTAACTCTTTAAATTAATATCTTGCAGAACCCTCCGTCATTATCTTTCCTCAACACCTTTATCTTATTCTATGTCTTGGTTTCCACCAGAGCCTTAAATTATTTAAATCTATCAAAGACTTCATATTTTTTCCTGAGGAAATATATGCATGTGTTCCTTGAGAATTCATCTATAAATAAAACATAGTACACAGACTTACCCAGTGATGGAACCGACATAGGTCCGAACACATCACTGTGCACAAGATCTAATATCCCTTTTTCCCTCTTAAAATCATAGGGGAAACTCACCCAATTCTACTTCCCATATACAAAATGTTCACATAAATCAAAATCTAAGGATGAATTAGACATACCTTATACCACTAGTAGAAAATGATGAAATTAGTGACTAGGTGACTAAAACGTTTAGTGACCACAACTTTTCCAAGTGAAATACTACAAAAAATGAGTAATCTTAAGTGACCCAACTAAAAATGACTAACATAAGAGATTAATTTAGTCTCAGGTTAAAATTTACAGCTAGATAATAAGTAATGCAAAGAAAAATGACTAACGTGAATGAATAATTTAGTTTAGGAACAAAAATATGACTACCTAAAAAGTACTACAATAATACAAATGAGTCATTTATGTTAGTCATTTTAATTGTGTCACTTCAACAATGTGAACTTACAAGTGATAGGGGATTCAAAGGTTGTTATAATATGGCCAAAAGGTTATAATTCCTTGAATATTTCTTTATTGAATTAATAGATGATTAGAGTTATGGAGTTTATTAGAACCTTCAAGGTTATATCCTTTGATCACATTCACACGGAATTAAATTCAAAGGATTACAACTGAGTCAAATACATTATGAATTTGTCAGGTTTTTGGTGTGTTGTTACATACCATGGTTGATTATTTCACTAGATTCATAGAGACAATGATTTTATTAATTTGAATTCAAAGTATGTTGATTTAGACTTGGTTAATTAATTTAAATCTATATTACTCTAAAAACCATATTATTCTATAAAAAATTGTATAGATGCATGCATTACAAAAATGTGGACAAATTATAATAGCGCATTCACATTCTTATAATGTGCGCAAACTATTATTAGAAAATCGTAAATTTTTTTGTGGCTCTTTATGTAGAATAACATGCCATGGCTCCCATATCTAAGTTGAAATTTGAATATCCCTTGGAGAGGACCTTTGTGGTTGTTTTAGGGTTGATTCATGTTCCTTGAACTCTATAAGATTTATTTAGAGCCTACGACCCTCTTTTCTCCTTCCCTTGAGATAATACATTCCCAAATACCCATTCTTATCATGTAAACAACAACAATGGTGACCAATACCCCCCATATAGGCAAAATATCCCATGCAAATGTCCTGTGTGTTAATTCAAATACTTTTTCAAGAAGATTGATCATGGAAAGATTCAAATATGACCCAAGCACCTTATGATCCTTCCTTGACTATTGTTAAGGCCCCAAGTGCCATACATGGTGAAAAAAACCTCCTAATGATATTGAGGCCAAAATTAGAGGCCCCAAGTCCCAAATATGGCACAAAAAACCTTCAAATAGCACCCTTAACACACTTGAAGGGTAGATATATCTTAGATAGGACATTTGTGGTGGTTTGAGGCCTTATTCAAGTCATTTAACTAGAGATTTTTTATTTAGGGACTAAGGATCTAGTTTTCCTCCCCCATCCATCATAGAGGCCATAAAACCCGTTCTTATTATGTAATACATAATAATTGTGCCCATATTCCCATTCCCATATCTTGTTAAGGGACTTGTTTTTGTAATATCCCAAAATGGGATTGTAGCAATACATGAACACAAAAATGTAAAACTCTGCAAATATGAACATGAAATAAGAGGGATCAATGTACAACCATCGTTTTACTAAGATATCAACAGAAATATACAACAATATCATGAGGGACAAGCCACTCAAGAAATGAGAACAAGTCTCTAATGAATAAAACAATCAGCACATGAGCTGCTGCAACTGTATAGAATGCCGAAGAGTAGTGAAAATGATGTCTATAACATTGTAGCTACTTCTAAATACACATATAAATGGAATGTGGCTGATAGGAAAAAAATAAATGCCCAAGAATGAAGATGTGGGCTCTAATACAAGATTTCTAGCCAACCCGGAAAGGATTGCTAGAAATATCAAGAAATATACAATGTGACAAATAACCCTGGGGTTAATGTACCACTACAAACTGGATCTGATATGAAATGATGCTATGATAGATCTGAAATAATGATTTCCTCATCCAATGGTATTTTTAATTAGAAGGCTAATCCATATACTCATAAATAAGCCCTCATGATGAGCTCAATGAACCCTCCCTGCAAATGCCTCGAAAAATAAGGCAGTTCAGGATGGTGACTGCGCTGTGAGGGATAGAAGATGGTTGGCTTGATGCCAAATATGTAAAAATATGCTTGGGATTCCTTCTTGCTGATCCTCCAATGAATAGACAACATCTCCACTGAAAAACAAGGCTAGAAATGACTCTAAGAGATCTTCCTTTGCTGCACCCTGCAACACAACCCAGTTCTAAACAAAAAATGCACTGTAGCTGAAGGAGGTAGCTTGGCCAAAATTTCAAAATGATGAAATTTATCCCAAAGAACCTCTCCTTCCCCGAGGATGAGGTAGGGATTCCCGACCAGGAACACCATTGTGCTAAACAACACTCCAATCTTGCTAAATAGAAAGAGGAAGCAAAGTCTAAAAAGACTATCCCCTCCATATATAAAATGAGAGCCTCTCCACATTGGGTCCCATCCATATTTTCCACCAAGCTCATGCAAGTTTTCCTCCACTAAAACTACGTTGTTCATCAAGGAGATTCAATGTATCTAGACAGTGTTGTTGACTTGGTCAAAGTTGACTGAATCAACATGATCCAACCCTTGTTCACACCCAAAGGTGCTTAATCCAACTGCTTATTCTTCCTTCTTTCACATTATGATTTTCATTATTCCTTCTAAAGGGGTTTATGATTCTCCCCTCCCATTTATTCATCTACCTAATGATAAAAAAACTATAATATTCCATTTAGATGAAGTCTAAATTTTTGGAATATTACAGTCCTCCCCTCCAAAATGTTGTTTGTCCTCAAGAAACTGTAAAGGTGGAGAGAAATTCCTCCCTTCCTCTTCTTGTGGCCTCCTCATGAATATTTCCCACCACAGCTCAACATAATCTGCAATGAATCTGTCCTCCAGTGGTTTCTCCCAATTATGCAAAACCAAATGATGTACATCATGAGAAAGTGGAAGGTGTGAGTGGAAACCTTCTTGTTGTCCAAATGCCTTCTCAAGGTAGGAGTGATGATAAACATAGGGAATATCATCCCCAATGAGAGTCTCCCTTACCCATGCTATCATCCAAATGAAATGAGCCATTGTAGGTAGCTCATCAAAAGAATCCTGAACCCTTGGTGTATGCAATGTGTTGGGGCTGCATAGAGATATTAGATTTTTCCATTCAAGTTGTTTCTCTCTCCATTTATGGTAAGTATGGGGTTGTTTTTTATTTTGGGCTGAAGTGACATGGCCTTCAAGAATGGCCCAAGTTACCCCACTCAACAATTCAGCCATGAAGTGCCTCCTCCAAGAACTCAAGTTCTTCAAATGGCTCCTCCTACATGAAGAAAAGAGATGTGATGTGGAAATCACGGTTTTCCCATTGTTTCTCTTGAAAAATACAACATGTAAAGTAGGGAGAATCATACTCCTAATGGGAACTTCCAACCTTTGTACCACTCTCCAAACAAATCTCCCCATGAATATAACAATATCAACAATATATGGAAGCAAAAACCAATGAAAACAAGCTGCCATATGACAACCGAAAAGTGGATCATAGTTCCACACATGGAACCAGCGCAGGGCATCCATTTCCTGCCTCAAATCAAAGAACAACAAGTGCCTTTCCAGCCACTTGTTTTCTGCCACAATCATCCTACAATATAGGATCATGAAAGTAAGATGTGGTGCCAATGGTGCACACCAAGAGTCATGTGGCTTCCCCCACAAACCACCAAAAGGATAACCAATCTAAATGCTACATTTGGCCTCAAGTACATCATAATTTAAGGTATAAGAAGGAATGACCTTCCTTAATACAACATGCTTCTCATAAAAGGTAAAGAAGTACAAATCATAATGCAAAATTGTACCTTCTCCGCCATGTAATTTGGTGCTTGAGCTAAAATAGCTCAACTGGAAATTATCCCTCACTCTCAATGAGTAGGGAAGTGGCTGTGCCAAACTCTCCATCAGCATCTGAGCTATGCATCTCTCCATATGCTGAAATATATCATGTGGGATGCCCTACCAAGTGAACTTCTCCATCAAAGAATGATATGCATCAAAGTTCATAGAAAGGAAGTCCTTATCTGCAACATGTAGTAGCTTCTCCTTGAGCTTAGAAGCTCTAGTCAAGAAGATTCTGCCATGAGAATAGATGACCACATCACCCACCATATATCTATCATCTTTCTCCAGGTCATCAAGAATCATGTAGGCACCAAGATCCTTGGAGTACTCTACCAAAAGTTGAGATCTCCAATATGGATCAATCCTCCCAAGAGACACGCTGAAGATCTGAAATGTGAAGCACCCCACATGTTTTTGTCTTCCCCTTTGACATAACTCATGCCAAATTCATCCTCCAAATTGCTGCCATGATCATCATGCAGCTGCTTATGCTCAAATAGAAGTGGTGACCTTTGGGGGTTGGCCTCTTATGAGAAGCTACCATCCAAAAAGAATCTCCCGATCTTGGCCAATGTAAGCATGAGTGGCATCCATCTACTCCAATGTATGGAGGATTCCTTCCTCAAAGGAAGTACCCTCTGTTTCTCCAAATCCATGGAGCAGCTTCCTTGCACCATGAAGGTGCCATCCTCCATCACTGCAACAACTTTTGTCAGCGCAGTATTTGAAGTGAGATTGGGTGATGCTGAAAATGGGAGAATACCTCTCTCCTCCTTGAGTCTATCCCAAGCTCTCTGTGTTGTTCTAGAATCCTCCAAGGTCTTCACCCCTCAGGAAACTAAGAGTGGTGAACAAAATGGAAAAAATTCTCCTACCAATTCTAGATCTGGTGGCCTCCCAGGTGGAATGCCCCCATGTAGTGAGACATCAAAATATGAAGTGGACTGATTTGTCCCTCTCTTCACTGCACAATACAGTCTCCTTATTTTTTTCATAAACCCATCAGAATAGATAAGGGTGAATTATCATCATCCCTTGATGCTGATCCTTCTTTTCTTCTCCTTCCATCTGCCAAGATTCACAACCCACAACAACTGATGTATGATGCTCCAGAATTGTGCTTTGGTTCCCACATGTTAAATCTTTTGGAACTCCTTGCAAGGACATAAGGGATCCTATAGTGGAAAAAATGGATCCCTTCCCATGTGGTGATGGATTTTATCCCAATGGCACAGCGCTGCTAGCTCTTCTCTGCTCATCCTCTTCATCAATATGTGAGATTGCCTCATCATCAATGAGAGACCCTTGATATTGGTCTTTCCTTGAAGGAGGTTTCTCCATGTCTTCACCAATATAATAGGGTTCTTCAAAAGGTGGGGATCTTTCCCTTGGCAAGGTATCATGCATGTTTTTATCCCCTTCATTAGAAATATGGAGTGGAGTTGGAAAGATAGATCTCTCCAAATCATGCAAAGGGTTTAAGTTTTTGGGTTCCACAAGAGATGTTTTACAATGTTTAATGTCAAATATTCTCACCAATTCCTTAGTGAACCCAACATAAGTGTTTACATTTGCATGATAAAATGAAGAATAAATATTAGAACACCAATTATGGGCCATACCTTTGAGGTGCAGCACTGCTACTCTAATGGCCTCCTTTTCTGAAACTTGGTGTAGTTGGAAATATGAATCTAGATCCTCCACCCAAGCTTTGGCTGTGCACTCTGTTGATCCATCAAAGTTATATAGAAAGATTCTACCTTTATTGCTTTTATCATGGTTGCTAGATCTTATAGCTTCCTTGAGTTGGCAAAACCATTGGAAGTCCAAGTGCTCTTTGAATCTCCATGATTGAGACTCATACTCCTGAAGATAGACACTCAAGGTCTCCTCCCTTGGTGCATCTCCTTCCTCCATCCTTCTTGCAGTGAATGTGGGAAATAGAATGCACTGTAGATATGCATGTGTGGCTGAATTATCACACCAATCATGTGAATATCTAGGGATTTCTTCCCTTTCAAACCCTCTCAGGAATTTCCTACACTTCTCCCCTTTCATCTCCTTGAGATCTTCTTTGATATTTTTCATAGCTTGGAAAAGAAGCAGGGAGACCCTCTCTTCCTTCATTTCTCCAAATAATGGAGTCATGCCTTTGTTTATTCTATGAATCTTCTCTTTTCTGTGAGAATATTCTCCTCCTAATGGCATAATGTCTTGGATGCACAGGCTGAGCCAAGATTATGCTCTAATACCACTGTAATATCCCAAAATCGGATTGTAGCAATACATGAACATAAAAATGTAAAACTCTGCAAATATGAACATGAAATAAGAGGGATCAATGTACAACCATCATTTTATTAAGATATCAGAAGAAATATACAACAAGATCATGAGGGACAAGCCACTCAAGCAATGGGAACAAGTCTCCAATGAATAAAACAATCAGCACATGAGCTGCTGCAACTGTATAGAATGCTGGAGAGCAGTGATAGTGCTATCTATAACAATGTATTTACCACTGAATACATATAAAAATGGAATGTGGCTTATAGAAACAGAATAAATGCCCAAAAATGAAGACGTGGGCTCTAATACAAGATTTCTAGCCAACCCGGAAAGGATTGCTAGAAATATCAAGAAATATACAATGTGACAAATAATACTGGGGTTAATGTGCCATTGCAAACTAGATCTAATATGAAATTAGGCTATGATAGATCTGAAATAATTATTTCCTCCTCCAATGGTATTTCTAATTAGAAGTCTGATCCCTTTACTCAGAAATAAACCCTCCCGATGAGCTCAATGAACCCTCCCAGCAAATGCCTCCAAAAATAACGCAGTTCAGGATGGTGACTACGCTGTGAGGGATAGAATATGGTTGGACAGATTAAAAAGATGTCAAAATATGCTCGGGGGTCCTTCTTTCTGATCCTCCAATGAATAGACAACCTCTCCACTGAAAAACAAGCCCAGAAATGACTCTAAGAGATCCTCCTTTGCTGCACCCTGCAACACAACCCAGTTCTAAACATAAACTGCACTGTAGTTGAAGGAGGTAGCTAGGAAAAAATTCCAGAATGAGGAAATGTAGCCCAAATAACCTCTCCTTCCCTGGGGATGAGGTATGGATTCCTAAACAGGAACACCCTTGTGCTAAACAACACTACAACCCTGCTAAACAACAAGAGGAAGCAAAGTCTAAAAAGACCAACAACAATGATAATCAAAATATGAATAACAATGGTTGCTATCCCCTCCATATATAGCATGAGAGCCTCTCCAAATTGGGCCCATCCATATTTTCCACCAAGTTCATGCAAGTTGTCCTCCACTAAAACTGCGTTGTTCATCAAGGAGATTCAGTGTATCTAGACATCGTTGTTGACTTGGTCAAAGTTGAATGAATCAACATGATCCAACCCCTGTTCACACCCAAAGGTGCTTAATCCAACTGCTTATTCTTCCTTCTTTCACATTAGGAGTGTCATTATTCCTTCTAAAGGGGTTTTATGAGTCTCCCCTCCCATTTATTCATCTACCTAATGATAAAACAACTATAATATTCCATTTAGATGAAGTCTAAATTTTTGGAATATTACAGTTTTTCAATCCTTAACCAAGATATAAACCCTAAATCCATATTATGATATGGAAAAAATCATAATGGAATCCTAATCCTAGATGGAGCCTAAAATCCCTCAAAGAAGATTTATATTTTTCTTTATGGTATTTTTAAATGTGTCACAAAGTGCATTGTGATTACATTTGGAAGGGACTAAACAAAAATGTTACTTAGCGGGATTCCTGAAATAGGTGATTGTGCTCGAATTTATATTTTTCCTTATGGTATTTTTAATTGTGTCATGAAATATAAACCGTTGTGATTCCATTTGGTAGAGACTGAAAAATAATGTTACTCAACGCAATGAATTCCCGAAGCAAGAAATCATGGTTGAATTTTCCTCCTAGAATTTATATAAGCTACTTCCACTTAGAAACAATAGTGAGCTTTCCTAGCCTCGCGGGAGAAAATTCTAGTCCCAGAACCCCCTCCCTCACTCGCATAATAAAATACGGTGATAGGTTCATTCCAAGAATAATATGGTCCAAGATCAATGGATTTGCACTCATTGAAAATAGCGTTAGCCTTTGCCTTCGCCCACTCACTCCGTTGTCGAGGGTCATGATGATGCATCTTCATCCTCTATGTGTGAGTACTCCACATTGCTGAGAAACAATATCTTTGTTGAAGATGTTGTTGGTCCAACCACTCCTGCCACTCTAGAGAAGTCCATATAAATCTATGGCGTTCTCAGGGATTCGATTAAGTCACCCATGAGTCCGAGTAGGAATCTTTCACATTTAAGAATGATCACAGGGGGAACAATCCTTGTTTGCCTTACTCTGATTCCCCTATTGGAAGTGAGGGGATTTTCTCATCTAAATTCAAAATTCCATGCAAGTTGGCTTGGAAGATCACTCGCTCCCCTTATAAGCCTTACAAGGTAGGCTTCTTATGTCTTCTTCTGATGTAGGATTTTCTTATATCTATTGTAATTTTCTAAAGAAAATAAATTGATCTATTTCAAAAATTTTCAAATTTTGATTATTAGAAGGATAAGGTCCCTGAGTTGAAAAAAAGGGAAAATATTATGACTAAACAAGAGAAAAATATATTTTTCATTTCTAGGGTTTTTATCAGAAATAAGGTTGGGTGTACTTTAAAGGAAAACAATAACCACAATACAATGAGCATTTCCATCTTGTCTATTAAACGAGAATAATGTGATATTTAAGAGATAGGATTAAAAAGGAAATAAGCTAATGACTCACTACGTGGTGATTGTTATTTTCCATGATTTAAAAGCCCCTATGATATTTATATACAAGCTAATCAGATTTTATTGTTTTTCCTCCCTTATTGGGAAGGTGATTTGGAGAGAGCTTGGGTCACTCAGATTTCTATGAGCAACCCTGTAATGTAATTTGGTGGATTTTAATGATTAAAATTTACTAAAATGGTTGGTGAAAATGTTCCAAAACATGGTGACATGTGGTAGAAATAAATTTTAGCTTTGAAATTCACCAAGTTAAAAAAAGGACCTTAGTTCTTTACAACTTCTAACTATGATTGAGATTTGGATTTGATTAAAAGGTTATTTTTGTTGACTATGCTTGTAATATCCCAAAAGGGAGAATGCAGTAATACTGAATGCAATATAAGAACTGCAAAAAAGTAAACAATAAATCTAAATACACATGAGAATGCATAGAAATAGTTGAGCCATTTTATTATATAGGAGGTGAAAAAGCAAGTACAACAGTGCTCAAAATATGAGACACTCAAGCCAAAGGGATGGCTTGCAATGACCCTGCAATGATCCCCCAAGAGGGATTGCGTAACTGCTGAACTGCTGGAAGATAAACTACGCTGTCCTTGCTCTAACTATTGGGATTGCAACTACCTGAAAGACAAAAAGTCAGATCTAGGAATAATGGGATCTCCGATGATGTTGAAAATGTAGATCAGGGCTCAATGATGGATTCCCAAGATAACCTAGAAAGGGTTTCTCAGATCTGTCAATCTAAGAAAAAAACCCTCGTAGGGCTTCACATATATGCTGTTGGGAATGCAGATCTGATGATATGGTGGCTGCAATGGTGCACAATAAGATCTATGCAAGAAGGGTTGATGCCTTCACTAGATCCTTGGGCTAAAAGCTCAAGATCTAGCTCCTCTAATCTCCTCCACTGAAAATAGTTGCTGGATGAACAAAAACTTCAGAAAATTGCACTGTGAGAGAGGGAGGCTCAATAGCCTACTGCTAGATATGTCAAATTAGCTCCTGTATGATGAAAATAATAGAGCCAATTTGAGGAGGTGATCCCTCATAGGATTTCCAGCTGAAATACTGGAAACTTCCTTCCTCCAATAGATCTACAGGACTGGACTACGCAATCCTTGAAGGGACTGCTGCTGCATGGAGGTAAAAACCAATGGCCTGAATGCAAAATGTAGATCTGCTGCTCCTAAAAGGATGGATGTGAAGAACAAAGTGGTAGGATTAATCCTCCACTAGTTTCCTAGATAAATGATAGAAACAACATCCTGAATATGGCACCAATGCCTGATAAGGAATGTAGTACAATCCTGTTCCTTGGATATCACTCAAAGAAAGAGGTGGGATTCCCTCTTGAGAAAACCCGATGTTAAACAACATTGCAAACTCTGCTAAATAGCCCAAGCCTGCATAGAAATGTCCTAAGATAAATCTGTATCTAAACAGATCATGAAATGAATAATCCAAATCATGCTCTCCAATGTGCCTTCACCTTCATTATATAGATATGAGCCTTCCATAGCCTAGGCCCACTCCAAAACTGCACTGTACATGTGGACAAAAGTCTCCATGGTTAACTGCACTATTGATCCATGTCCTCCATCATGTTCACATGGGGTGATTACCCTCTCCATCATGTGTGCATTAAATGCATCACTTCCTCCACTATATTATCATAAGTTCTTTATGATCTTATTTGAATGCACTATGATCTCAGTTGACCTTATCAAAGATCATCATGAATTTTCATTTAAGATCCATGATCTTATTTGACTGTTTCATCCTCCATATTCTATCTCATAAATGAGACATGATCTCCATTAATGGAGCCACTCCACTACTCCATGATTTTAGATTTAGATCTAGAATATCCACATACACACATTAAAAGTGGATTTTATTCATCTTTGAGGTTTGTGGGTCCCTCCACCCTTTTATTTACTTAATTAATTAAGTTTATTAAGAACTCTAATATTCCAAATATCATGTGAAAATTTGGGAATATTACAGTCCTCCCCGACAAAATGTTGCTTGTCCTCAAGCAACTACAAAAGTAGATGCTAGAGCAATCTGTCCCCCTCCAAATGGCATCCATACAAGGAAGGTCTCCCCATTTGCTGCAATGACTTATGTATGCCCAGCACCAAAGTTGCCTTTCTAGAATGTCTAGAGTGATCTCATCACCAACTAGTGTTTTTAGTGTGGGAATCTACTATTTGTGTGTGGTTTGAGATCCTAGATTTTATAAGCGTTTGATCATTTGATTGTCTCCTTAGTGACTTTACACTAGAAAATTTGGCCCAATTTTTGACGGCCACTTCGTCGCTATTCCGACACATAGTCGTTGCAAGAGCGACAGTTCAAGGATGGAAAAAACATGGTTCGCCATTACGTCGCAATTCCAACGCCTTGACAAAGTGTCGCAATACTGTCGCTTCCAAAAAAGCGTCGCTCTTCCGACGTTTTTAAACTGTCGCAATTCCGACGAAATGTAGTTTGACGTTTTGAACGTCTCTCTTACAACGTTTTTATACTATCACTCTTCCGACGTTTCTAAACTATCGCAATTCCGACGCCGTACAAAAGTGTCGCAAGACCGATGCACTGCAAAAGTGTCGAAAGACCGATGCTTTCCAGAAGTGTCGCAATACTGATGCTTTCCAAAAGCGTCGCAATACCGACGCTAGGAAGAACTGTCGCAATATCGACGAACGTCACAAGACCGACAAAAATGGAAATCGTTCAAAACGTTGGAAGATCAACGTTTATAAGGCGTCGGAAGAGTGACGCTTACAAAGCGTCGGTATACCGACGGCGGGTTCAATTTAAAAAAAAAAAAATGAAATGTAAATCTCCAATATTTATTATGAATTGTGGGCATTCCAATTGTTATGAACATAATTCGAACGTGAAATATTAATATAATAAACCACCCCGCAACGCTTCGACTATAAACAATCATATAATAAGATTGGACCCCGCTAACCTTTAGTGATGGCATTCAATTTATAACTGGGACTTCATATGAGGATTGGACACAGAAATATGAATAAACTTTTCTCAATGCAAAAAACCGCCCATACCTCCATTGAACCTTAGTTAGGACAACAATAGTCGACGTATATATGCATGGGGCCCAGTGCTAGTGGCCTTTCCACATCCAACGGTGGATAATACGTCACTCTGGCCTTGACGATCCAACGATCCAACTGGATATCGCGCGAGTTAGTTGCATGATCGTTAACTCGCGATGAGAGTGGGTTTTCAAAATCGCTCAAGGCCACGTGTCGGCCTATGACACTGATCGCGTCCAAATGGGGAATACCGCTTACCGTACAAAGGCGGTGCGATATGCCGGAAACCCGTATTTACTGTGCAGTCCTCAAGGTTCCGACTACTCTTACGCCAGGTTCTGTCCACTTACCAATGCCTTACTACCATTGAAATCTGCCTCATTGTTCATCCTTCATGTGGCCATACCAAACAAACTCGAGCACGACCATTTTGAGGAGACACGATGCATTACATATGCCACAGTTTATGTCTTATGGTTCTGACAAGGTTAGTATCGACTCTACAAATCGATACATCGATCATTGGTTCATTCAATCACCTACACATTCAAAACACTCAGTACAAGGTTTTACCTAGCTCACGGAGGTTCGAGCACAACATCTCCTTGCTCTACCACAGGCGCACGGGAATGTCATTAACCTAATTCACCCTCTGTTCACACAACTGATTATAGAGAAATTCCCAAACTGTTTGACATAGTTATCTGTGGAATTCACCAATGCTCATAAGTCCTGAGTCATTAGCTCATGTTCCACTGAGAACTCAACCAGTCTATATGCACATAACCTCATCACAGGGTTTCTTAATTACCACGGGATTTCAATTATCTTTCACCAGGATGCATACATATATTGACACACATAAAACTTACTCAATAAATGCACATATAATACTAACAAATTCCTTATATAAATGAAATTTCTTACAGTCTCCTGGTCCTCAGCCAGATCTTCGATACAATGGCCTCCTCTTCCCTATGCAGCTCTATGCAGTTCTCTTTGCAGGTCTTCTATGCAGGTCTATCGACTCTGTCACGGAGGTTTATTTTTATATCAATTACAATGAATCAATTCAAATTTCTCGATGACTCACAAAATCTTCAAATTCCTAACTTTGAGACTAACGCTCTGATAGACAAAGACGGACTCCTAGAATTAGCTTAATTATGAAACTGTCTATCTCTTTAGGTGCCCATTAATCGTTCGAGCAGTTACATTTTCTCTAAAAATTAACTAAATTAGCTCAACTATGGATAATTTCATAGGGAAATAAAACATGAGACCCCCCTTTCCATTTATTTATGTACAAAAGTTGTCTTGGGCCTAATTCCCCTACATTAGATAACATAGTGAGGGGCTAAATTTCCAGAGCTTCCATGCATCTATAACATCTTCGGAGCATTTTCATGTGGTTTAGCTACCCTTGTCACTCAAATTGATATTAGATTAAAGATGACAGATGTTTTCAGCGTAACAAGAGCCATTTCAGGTTTCATTGGAAACATTATTTAGAAAACACAGTTTGTGCAATCAATATTCATACTGAAGTAGCATATATTCAGTTTCACAATGACCTAATGTCATCATGTACTCAACAAGTCAATTTTTGCAGTGTCATACAACCTCAAGCCTCAAAAATCTTTACAAGTGAGCATTTCAAGTCTGATTTAGAACAAACCTGTTAGAGATTTTACTGAAATCAAGTTACAATATAATGCTCATTTAATATAGAGATTAAGATTCTGAATCTATGATGTTACTATTGTTTCCAGTATTTTATTGTACTTGTGCCATACCCAACTCCACTAATAGTAACAGCAATGTTGAATCCTGATCAGTGTCCATCCATGGGATTTTAATGGCCCTTAGATGTTAGATTCACATGCCAAATTGAATCATTTCATAGAATGAATCCACTGCATATTACTGCCTTTCAGCTATGGTTGAGTATCAATTTTACCAATTTGGCCAGCACTTGAATATAATCCTAATTACATCAAATTTAAAAATTTGAGTCTAACCCTAAGTGCATAAAATTATGCAAAACCCACTTATGCAACACAGTCTAGCAGGAGTTAACATGCCTATGAAGTATTTAAACATTGTTGAGGGCTAAAAATAGTTGGTCTTTGCCAACTAACCAAACTCACTTTTGACCACTTCTAGTAACTTTAGCCTGTAGATTCTCTCATAAAAAGAAAGCAAGTGGTCCAATAAAAGGAAGGGGACTGGTTGCGTGTTTCATTCCCTTTTTTTTGTCAGCTGATAGCTTTCCAAGAAGAATAAATCTACTGAAGCATGAAACTGATTTTGTTGCTGCCCCAACTACCACTGATATAAATCACAATGTGTCATAGTTTACTGTAAGCCTCTATTGAGAGTGGGCAGCACTAAATCCAAGTAATTCCCCTCATCCCTTAAAATACACCTCTAAATATAACTAGAAATTTCAAACAGTTAGTAAAGGAAAAGTACAAAGATATAACAGATCTGTGTTGAGCCAAAAACCTGTGCATTCACAACAAAATTGGGATGGATAAAACTTAAAAACAATTATGGACTTTGAAAAAAAATTGTCTTATGCATACAAAATGAAAGAAGCATTGGCATACTACTATGTTTATAAATTTAAGGATAGGCAGAGTGAGTCTCCGGGCAACAAATTTTCATGTGGAGACCCTAGATCCTTGTACCCACAATATCTGGTGACTTATAAAATGATTTCCAAAACAATGCCTTTGCTATGCATGTAAGAACACCACCTGTATAATGAGGGAGATGTAATATTGTCTGAGAAGCAGATTTATACAGAGTGGTCCAAGATTGTGTATTTATGGAAGATACAATTGATTTTGGCATGAAACATGTATCCAAGATTTCAATGTGGCCTTATTTCAGAGCCCATTGATGATTTACTATGAAACCTAAACTTTCAAAACAAACACATTGAAATCATAGGATCTCCATCATGAATATCATAAATATTAACTGTCTTTTGGGCACTGGCAGTAGATACCATAAGAGGCCCACATGGCCTGTACCACCAATGTTGATTCTCTGGCACAACATTTGCAAAGCCAAAATTTCTCCCTGAGACATCCCTCTCTGCCAAAACTGGAGAGATGGTACTGGACGTTGAAGTGAAGGCCTCTGATTCAGTATGGAATACCATAATTTATTTATTATAAAAGTCCCATGAACAGAAACCTAAGTCCAATTTACAACCTATAGATGTTGCCACAACATATTTACCAGAGCGACCATCTGAACCAGCTGCTCTGATCAACCAGCAATCACCCCACATGTTTGGGGTAAGCCCATATGGAGCTTTATATTCAGCCTTCTCCTGGAGATTGGAAAAAAACAATACTGAGTATTACTCATACATCAACTGCCCTTAATGTTAAGGGAAAATTTAAAGAGTGCATAAATATTCTTGAAATCCCAATCATAGTTTCTAGAAAATTTCAACAGTTTTTGAAATGAACTACATCCTATTTAAACTACATCAAATATTTAGGCAAATCATTTTTTAAAATAGAAATAGGTGAATTTTATTTCAAATATAGAAATTTAAACCATGAGAATAATCTAACCCCTAGGATTTTCCATATTTCTAATAGAAAATCCCAAAATGTATAAATTATAACACCCATAAACCCCAAAATTAAGTACAATAATTAAAACCTCCACACCTCTGAATTTTCTATATCGTGAAAAGAGTAGCATCCATCATCATGGGAAAGCAAAATCGATTCTCCTTTTGATACAAGCCAGCCTGCAGTAGATGTCTTATGGCTGAGTTGATTCAATCGATCACAAGAAACCTCTTCAGTTTCTTCAAGATTGCCAAAATGCTCTGGCTTGTTTTCCTGATCATCAAAGTCCATATTTTCATCACATTGAAGTTGGGGTTCATTACGATCAGGTCCAGTGCCTATTGCAGAGCTCCGGACATCCAATCCAATATTGGAACTGCCATACCCATTCCCATTAGAGATTGTAAATCCTGCTTCTGGCTTTAATTCGGTAAGTTCAAGAGCACTATAATTGGATTCAGTTGATTTAGACTTGGTATAGTTGTCCTTTGATTTGTATTCTGATACAACACTATACTTGTGCTTCAACGCAGACATAAATTCTGCAGCAATGGGATCTTCATCTATGGGGCTTATGGATTTGCCCTCAAAAACATCCCGAATATCTGATTCATTTTCATTCAACTGATCATTCAAATCCACCCTCGTCTTGAGAACAACAAGTTGAACTGAAGGTCGGTTTTTCAGAAATTTATGGTGGGGGTAAAGCCTGTCTTCCAGATCTTGACTATTTAAGCATTTAATTGGTTTTTTCAGAGACCTGACCATAGAATCAAATGAATCTTGAAAAATAATAAACAATATTAAGGCCATTATTTATTGGTGTGAAATAATAAACAACATGCAACAAACCCACATAATTAGTAAATTATTTAAAGACAATAATTCCTACATATTAAAATATAAAGTTATAACATACCAGCTCATACTCGAACATAACATCTGTATCAATATTATTTTTTTGTATCTTCTTGATCTTCATCCAACTGATCGACATTAATATCAACATCTAATTCGGAAACGGTGTTGAAATGATCGACCATGTCATCATCATCATCAATTATGTCATTTTCAATAATATCCTCATCGACATCATCATCAATAATTGTTGCCTCATCTCCTATGCCTGGTTCATCTTCTAAGATATCTTCTTCGTCTGTCAATGCATCTTCTTGCTCATCTGCCATTGCATCATCTTCTTCTTGATCAATATCATCTTCTTCCTCTACAGTATACTCTACTGGCCTTCCTCTTGGATCATATCTAATAGCAAATGACCATTCGTTCTCACCTGGAACCTCTGAGTAAAAGACTTGTTCGCATTGGCTTCAAAAAACATAGCGATCTTTTCCTGCTTCAAACTACGATGTTTTAGCCATTGGAAATCCATTGTCATGTTGAATAAGTGTTCTATCATCATCACATACATTCATTCGTAGCCTATACCATTTGAAGTCGAACAAAACTATTTTGAAGGAATTAAAGTCACACTCAACTATATCATCTAAGAACCCATAATATCTATTTTCAGATTCTCGAGGATGTCTGTCACTCCTGGAGGAAACATTAGTGACCCGGAATACTGTATTTATCCCATTATCAGAAGTTTTCCTATTATCATCCAACTGTTTAACGCGAAATTTACGACCATTGCACCACATAGCCTAGTGGTGTTTCAACTGCAATATGCCAAACATGAAAAAGATGCATTCTCAATTAATAATTAATCATATAATTTACACAACATGAAAATTAATTGAAAAATCAAACTTGTTGTCACATTATAAATATAGTATAAAATAAGTAATGAATAAAATAGGTGAATTAATTGCTTACCTTTCTATCTTTCAAACCATATGCTAAATCGATTTCCCTGTCCGTAACATTTCCATCTCCACTACGATACGCTTCTCTAATCAATTCAGACAGTAGTTGCCATGATAACATACCGTCATTACGTGCTTTACATATTTCAATCCATTCATTCATCCACTCAAGATTGTTTGCAATGTATAAAAGTAGTGCCTCATAATCTTGAGCACCTGAATAAAAAACAATAATTCACCAATATTAATAAATATTACTTATAACCATGGTAAATTATATTAATTAATAAAATATGAAAGAATAAGACCTAAATGAATATAATGATCATATACATTATGTAAAAAAATGAAACATTATATGTATTATACATAATAAATCTTTTACCTCTCACTTTCTTCATTCTACCTTTTCCCAACAGGTGCTCCACTTCAAATTTTTTGATGGAGTTCACATCCCAAATGCAATCCACCGCCTTCATGGCTGGCGCAGCTAATATAGGAAGATAATGACTAATATACACCATGGATTGATATACCACATATCTCTCCACCATAGAACCCTCAGGTCATGCTCTTTGTCTAACCAAAGCCTTCAAGGATTTCAGGTGCCTCTCGACCATCCACATTGACCTTGTGTGTATTGGTCCACGCATTTCAATCTCCTCAACTTGGTGTATCAAGTAGTGTTCTTGTGCATTGAAAAATGTTGGAGGTAGATACTTTTGCATTTCACACATTAGACGAGGAATTTCTCTCTTCCAATACTTTATTTGATCTTGATGGATTTCTTTCAATGACAACCATCTGCAAATCATTACGCAAGGTTATTTCAATGAAACATAATATATATTTCATTACAAGTAAATTGATACATCATTTCATCAAGTACGAAAAGAAATTGTAGCAATTAGATTTTGCGTATAAATCAAAACTACTTATCTCATGTATTTAATAAGACCAGATATAACTTGTTTGACATTGTTGTCAAAGTCATTTGGGAGAGATACAGGTAGAACATACTATAACAATAAAAAATGAATCGTTATTGGTTTCCAAATTAAATAGAAAAAAGGAAAATTTAAAATATGTATTCAAGCAATAACATACAAAAACGTATACCAAAAAAATTACCTTAACAAAGGTATGCCAATCATGTGTTTTCACCCCACTGAAGTCACCTTTCTTCATTAAGATATTATTTATGTTTGAAGCAAAACTTGTTGGAAATTTAATTCTTCTAATGACCTCTTTTACATCATTTCTTTGTTGTTCTGTTAATAACCATGGAATATTATTATAATTTCGACCTCCATTGTTATTTGATCTGTCGATCACACTTTTCGTTGCATGATTCGATTTCTCAATGTCAGCACAAATTTTGTCAATTTTATCTCTATCATGTGCACCATCTATGGTTCGCCATAACATTTTTGTCACATTCTTCCTGACATGCATTGTATCAAACAAATGAGATATTTTTAGGTCCTCATAGTAGGGAAACCTCGTGAATTAAGAAGGATAACATTTCATTCCAGGTAGAAGTACAATATTAGTACCTTCACCGCGACGATGACCTTGATATCAAAGAATAAAATAAATCAGAACAATATTAATTATAAAATACAATAAAATAAATTCATTAGTTAAAACAAAAATTCCAAACATTACATAAACAAATAATATATATATATATATATATATATATATACACACAAATTACGTACCAGCTGCTTGACTAGTATTAATTCTGTTATATTCCAACATCCACAACTGAGGTGTCATTCTTCGTGGTTTTAATCCAGTTTCTTCTTTATCATTGAAAAGATGTTTTTCAATAGTACGATACTTATGGTTCCTCGAGAGGAAGTGCCTAAACTCATCAAAAACCATCTTTCTTAAGTCTGGCGAATGATGATACTTCATATTAGGGCCACAAACTCGACATGCAAATCTACCCTTTGTTTGAAGACCTGCAATAGATGGATCAATAACAATTAATATACTATGAGATAATTTTTAAACATGCAATATGGTATATCTAATTTAGATAATTATGTATTATATTAAAGTGCAACGAAATATTACATACCACAAACATGTGTTAGTCTTGGGGCATCATGAATTGTCCATAGAAGCATTCCACGACATTGAAATCTCTTCTGCTTGATTGGTTTAGTGATGTCATACATAGTGATGCCATGCCATAACTGTATTAGCTCATCGATAAGAGGCTCAATATATACATTCATATCTTTGACTTGGTACTTACCTAATTATTCAAAATTACAGTACATAATAATTACTACCATGATATATGTATATATAAGTAAGTAAATGAATAAAATATATATTTACGCAAACAACGAGAGAAATGCAAATGTTACATTCAAAAAAATAATGTATCAAATACCTGGAATAATCATAGTCAACATTATGTGCTCCCTCTTTGTTGAAATCCAAGGAGGAATGTTATTGTTGATAACGAAAATAGGCCACACTGAGTAAGTAGATCTAAGCTCTCCGAATGGATTAACACCGTCAGCTACCAATGAAATCTTGACATTACGAAGAAACTTTTGAGGCACCTTTTTGGTTAGTTGATCTGTTCAATATCTACTGGTACCACATTTCGGACATTCTGTTTTCAATGCATGTTCTCTGTAATATATAATATGATATTTAGGACATGCATCTATAGTGTTATATTCCATTCCAAAGTGTTTCATAATAGCACGTAGATCTCGATATCTTCGAGGTAAAGTATTTGGCGATGGTAACAAATATTCACCCAACAATTTACAACATAAACAAAAACTAGTGTCTTGTAAAGAATATATATATATCATAGTTATTAAAACTGGAACCAGTCTAACCGGTAGTGGTCAGATCTCAATGAATCGGTTTTAAAAAAAATACATTAAATAATTATTTTTTAATAAAAAAAAATTATTTTTAAGATTTTCAACCATGATTCCAAGCCAATAGAGACAAAATATGAAATTTTTTCTCATTTATATACCATGCAAAGGTGAATATATCAAAATGGCACCAAATGCAATACATATCATTGAAAAATACATAAGAAAACTTGTTGAAGTAATGTATCAGGTTTCTCTTATATTATTCACTGTGTTTTATTGCTGAGTTAATATTATAATATACAATCTGTCCCTGCTAAGATCTGTTGTCAATTCATTGTATCAGCCTTAAAGACAATTCTGGGTTCAGTATATATATATATATATATATATATATATATATCAGACCAACATTTTGAAGATCTTGTATTATTCATTATCTATGTTTGCTTGGCAATATATTTCTAGACAAACATCTACAACACTTAGAGGTATTGAATTGGTTTATGAAACCCACTATTAGTGCTATTTGTAACAAGTTGAGAGAGCATTACAACTTCAGTAGTCTGCTCACAATGTGTTTGATGAAATTTATCACTGAAAAGATTCATTAAAACCCAGAAAACTCAGTGGCCAGTTTAGTGCATTTCCAAGCGGGAATTTTCTAGTGGTCAAGTTATTATTGCCAGTCACATTTTCATTAGGTTGTATGTTGTTGTCCCTTGAATGGCGTCAGACCATTTGCATCAGTCTTGATGCCATGATCAAATTGCTTGTATGCTGTGTGAAAGGTTTTGTATTTATGCTGCTGCTATGTGTGAGCAGAGAGAGAGGGTCTGACAGTTCCTAGCTGAGTGTGAAATAAGTTTGCTACTGATTGTTTTGAGAACAGAAATTGTCATCAAGTACACTTGATGAGTTGCATGCTGCCAGGGATTTTATGCTAGCCAGCCTTGTATTTATCAGTCATCATGTGTATTGCTGCTGCTATAAGGTGTTGAGTATGAGTTATTAGACAAGTTTTTTGCTAGTATAATAGAGGAATTTGCAACTCATGGAGTAGACATTGAGGAATTTGCAACTCATGGAGGAGCACCTAATAGGCTGGTTAAATATGGGCAAGCCGGTTTCGCTAACCCAGCGAGTTCGTATGGAACCGACGATTTGTACCTCAAACCGGTCGGTTAGGTCTGGTTAACCGGCCAAAATAGGTGAGAATAGGCTATTGACCAGGTTGCAAGGCCGGTTCCAGCGTGACCCTCTGACTGGCAGTTTGACACATTCACCAAGTTCAAGGCAAGCTAGGTTTGTCTTCTGATATATATATATATATATATATATATATATATATATATATATATATATATATATATATATATATATATATATATATATATATATATATATATATATATATATAAGTTATTATTTTACACATTTATTACAACTAAAAAAAGGGAAAATAATTAACATTGACATATATGTGATCATATATACATATTGCATGCCTTAGGAGTTGTGTCATACATCTGTTCGAAAAATTATTCATAACCTTTAAGTTCACCAGCAACAATGTAGCAGAGAGGAGAGTTGCATTTGAGTGTTCAAAAAGTCGTTCACTTGACCTTTCAATCAGAGGTACATCATAAATACCGTCACTGCTATCTCCACCATCATCATCTGACTCACCATACAAGTCTTGGAGCATTTGATTTGTCCCATCATTAATGTGAACTGTCTCATTATTGTCATCATGATCTACCTCCATGGGATCATTAAAATTACCTTCATCATTCGCTTCATGTTCTTCACCTTGTACAACATCATTTCCAATACTAATATTTGCTGCAATATTCTCTTGTACTGGTGCAACATCATCTAATCTACTACTATTTAGCTGTGGAAGCTAGTTGATCATTTGCAAAAAGTTGGGGGGAAACTGTGCCTTTATGAAAATTACAAACATTAATAATTAAACATTAGTGCACATATAAAAAATATTAAAATAATATAAAATTTTACGATATAATCAAATTGAAGATAGATAATTAATTACCACGGGACGATAGTCATTCGATCCACCATCAATGTGCCCATATTTCCTACAATGCATTGTTGTTGTTGCTATTAAAACTCTAACATTATTTCTCATACAACATTTTTTACAAGGGCAATAAACTCTACCATCACCCCTTTCACCCTTTTGAATTTTTTTTCCACCTCTAATGTTTTCTTCCATTGATGAAAATTATTCTATGAAGAAAATAATAAATCTCTCTCAATGGTGTAGAAAACCCAAGACTCATTGAACTCAATGGGAGCTCAATATATAAGCAAAAAGAAAATAAAAGTGGGCTTTTTACAAATTGTGAGCTTCTTACAAAATGTGGGCTTTTACAAAATTGTGGGCTTTTTACAAAATTGTGAGCTTTTTACAAAATTGTGGGCTTTTTACAAATTGTGGGTTTTTTTTATATTCTTAATGCATTTTCTGTAGAATACTAAATAGATTTGTCCAAAATTTGAGATGCAAACTGTAGTCTCTACTACGTTTGGAAAATTGGAGGTTTATAAAAGATAAACTGCGAATAGAATTGTACCACTATGATAAGAAGTTGTCAGAAGCATTCCTTCTGCTTCACAAACGTGGAACTACCTTAAGAATTCTTATGGTTGATATAAATATTAGAGCATGGCAGTTAAATGTAGTAGTTATGCTAAAATAATGAATAACAGCTTGAGAGTGCTCTTCAAATACTGTACGAATGCACCAAATTAAAGTTGTACCATTACTAAAGATAAATGGCCAAAAATAGTCAATTTTGATATCGCGAAGTTATGTCTTTCTCGGCAGCAAATAGGGGATAGGATGGGAAATATGAGAGAACTAAGTTCCAAGGACTAAAAAACCAAGGCCAACATAGTTCTGCCTTGAATCAGAGACAAAACAAAGCTGCCCAAAAAAGTGTTTGAGAGCACCCATTGAAGCTCCTATATATATCAAAGTCAACATTTTCCTATTGAACAAGTTTTTATAGTCAAAGCCACAACAAGATCAGATAGCCACAATCCTAAATGAGAACCAGAGCCAAAGCTAAGACAGATCCACGTTTAGCAGAACAAGACAACCATAGCAAAGGATTTGACCATAGAACCAGATCATGAGAGATAGAAAGATTCTTGCTTCCACTGTGGAAATGTAGAAACTGTACAAGGGCTTTGCTTCCAACAGATTTCATTATGACAATAATTTATATGGTGTTGTAAGCGCTCATTAGTAGAATCTTAAAGCCATTCTGGAATTCTTTTAACCTGGAGAGGGTTTTCTGTGGTTATAAATTCTCATGTTCAAATTCCATTGTGGATTGGTTGTGTTTGATATTATGTTTTTACTGTCCGCAGTTGAATTTTCACACAGAAAATTATCAGTCTAAAGCGGAGCAATTTTGCGATGTTTATTTTGCTTCCTATTGTGAAGTATTTTTCTCAAAACTCTACTCGTTGTAACAGAGGTCTTGGGCATAGAGCAGGGGACTTGGGTTTTTTGGAATCAAACTTTAGGATAAGATGCTCACCTGAAGAATGGCACAGTGAGCCTTAGCATGGAGTTGGGAGTACCAATTTGAAGTGCAGGTAGGGCATTGTACAATAGACCAGTTATATTTCTAGACCCTAATACAAAAGTTTCTTCTTATTTCAAAACATGTTTCTCATTTTCTGTAACCAATGTGGGTCTTGTTCTTGTTTCAATTGGGGATGGATTAGAATTTTTTATTGCTCTAGATGATCACACTCTGGGTAGCCCTTGAGGCTATTTGGGGGTTATGAGTCCAATAGGTCTCAATGAACTGTTGCCCTCGCTGGGGAATACTATTGTAGTGGAATTTGATACTATTTTGGATGTTTAATTCCATGATCCTAATGGAAACCAGTACCTTTAGCTCCAGTACTTGTTCACAAAATAGGGTGCCATAGTCATTCATGTGTGCAGAGAGGGTGAATTGTAGGAATTGCAACAGGAGGTGTTGTTGTTGTTGCATTGGCCACTAGATTGTTTGTCTGGTTCTGTTACAAGCGCAGAGTATTGAAAAGGACAGACAAATTTAGTTCAGATATTGTGAAATTGCCTCGGAAATTCACCTACAAAGAGCTCAACAATGCTACAAAAGAATTTTTTTGAATGTGATTGATAATCGATAATTGCAAGCAAGGGTAATCCCCTTGTGAAACCCAAATGTTTGAGCATTTTATAAAACCTGATGACAGAGTCATTGTAATGAAAAAGCGCCTAGGTCCATATTATGTCCAAATCTACCAAGCACCAAGATCTATAAAAAAAATCCACAGTATCTGCGAACTAAGAAGAAGAGTCAGAAAATGTATTTTGCTTACCTGTTCGAATAGTCGTTGGGGTTTACCACAGCAAAAATTTAACAGAGCCCATGTAGCATTTCTTATCATTGAAATTCTGGCAGTATCATTCAACTAGGCAAGCACCTGCCTCAGAGCTCCATGACTGAGGGCAAAATCCCTAAATGTTGAAGAGTCTCCAGCAATATTTTCCAAAGCCCAAACATCCTTACACGAACACCAATTGAACTCAAAGTTGGGTACTAGTTTTTTAAATCAAATTCCAAAATTATAGACATATAAAGATAGTTGGGAAGAATAATTTTATGCCTCTAAAATAAACATGCTACCTGTTCTCCAACATTATCATTCCCAGAGGTAAGAAGTTCCACAAATATAGGCAGTGCCCCATAATCAATCACAACCTTTGTATTCTCAGAGGCTCCAAAAAAACCCAAATAGGGTCAACCCTACTATAGGAGGAAGGGCTTGCAGTAAGAACTTACCATTTTGCAAGAGTTGAGGGCGAATGCTGAGGGCGAATGCTGTTCTGCAAGAACTGAGGGTGAATGCACGCGTGATATCAAACGTTAATGTAGTTTTTAAAAAAATCATTTTTATGTAGTGCACATTTGATTTTTTCATTTCAAATCATTTTTATTTACATTTGATTTTTGCATTTCTAATACAAGTGACAAACAAATTTCTACAAGAGGTTGAAATTTTTACTAGAATAGCCATGAAAGACTAATTAAAATGGCTTAAAATGCAAGTGGAACTTCAAAATAAATGTAATTGAAGGTTCTCTCCACTAAATTTTTTGCAAAAGTGCTTACATTATTTAAGTTATCTAGGATATTTTTTTTGTATTACACAATCTAAATTAAATAATGAAATTGTTGGGTAGTCTTATTGTTTCAAATTAGGACACAATTTTCAAATGGTGATGAAGTTTCATGTGATGATTAACTGACTATATTCTCCTTTCCTATCCTTGAAAAACTATACAAGGTTCCCTGCTGCCACATGAAACCCTAATTCATGTAGCAGCATAGGACCAATCCTCCATTTTGCCCGTCATAAGGCTTTTTTCACATATTTGACGACTAGAATTTGCGGATTCCCGTTTTCTGTGAGGTGCTAGGAAGGATAGGAGACTTAATTTTTACGTTTGAAATTTTTTCAAAAACGTTTTTACACCCTTTAATTTCCACTTACCAATAATTTTGCAACACTAGTCCTCTTCGCAATTGCAAGGTTGTACTCAAAAAGTAAGGAAAGTTGATTTTTTGGCTCACTCAAAATTAAAAATTTAATAAAGGAATTACCACTTATCATTATTGATATTTTAAAATTAGAATCAATTTAGTTTTCCCCTTCCTATTACAGAAAGTTCACAAATCCTTTCTTTTACATAAAACACCAAAGAAAGAATAAAGCCCGTTGCCCTGCAAACTTGCAAGGTTGTGATTAGTGAAGTAGTGAAAAAGTATGGCTATAGCACTAAAAAATTAGAATGCCAATCTACCCCAACATGAAGTAGTGTTAATATAGCTGGTGGCTTGGCTTGATGGTCAAACAGTGAATTACACAAGCACAAAATAAAAGCTTTAGGCGTCTAGTTCCTTACACTCGCACTCTCAAGGCATTCAGACTTAGGCCGAGCTCAAGATTGGCTCCGAGGAAACTAGATTGGCTCGTTAACCTGCCATATTTTAATTTCATAAGGTATGTTCGAAGTTTGAACTGCTAGGGTAATTTATTATTGTGAAATCATAGTTCTAAATTATCTCTTATTCTGTGAGCAAGGTAATCTATTAATTGTAAGCAGATTCATTAAAAAAATTCAAACTAATTTTAGCATGAACGATGACAATTTATATATTAATTGGTTTTTAAGAGTATTTGTATTATGTACGAGCATTGGAAAGAAAAATCAAGACTTCATTTTCTTTTTTCCTTATTTTATTGGGCTGAACTGGAGAAAATTGAATATGAATAGTGAGTTAATTGTAAGATCAATGGGCCAAGGCCATACATCAACATTGACCACATTTGGGAAGTATAAAATCATGGATATTCATGCAAGTATAGTTATTAATGTAAGATCAAAGTTAACTCTTAGCTTCACTAAAGAAATAGAAGGCAAAGATCTAGCATCAATTGAAACTCACGTGAAAAAGTAGATGAAAAATGTAAAATCATCCAATGGAGAGGTAATCTATAATTATCCAGTAAGACTCTTGGCTATGCCTTGAGACTAAACTAATTCTCAATATTTTTGAATAATCATCCATTGGAATTTAGTAGGAAAACCATAGAAAATCATTGTCCAATGGCCATGCAAAAATATATAAAAAATAATATTTGTTGGTTGTTTTTCAATAGGTGGACCATGATGGGACCACTGAGAAGGTGGGAGTGTTTTTTTAATCATGGAAGTGAGGTTTAGTAGATTGATAGTCAAGTTACCTCTCCCTATAAATTTTCTTGATCAAGTTATTCATTCATTGAACTTCGATTCATTCCTACTGTTTTGATGCACAATCCAATCCAGTTGAGTCTTGAGTCTTCATTGAGAATGGCATTCATAGGTTGTCAAGAAAGAGGTTATCATGCACATGCACTCTTCTTTTCTTGGTATCTTTGTAACTATGTTCAGCCTGATTTCTATATTTTTAAATTATCATAATTGTTCGTGATTATTAGGCTTTTATTTTGTCTTTTAAGAATTTTAATTTAATTATTATTAATCATTAAATTATATATATATATAGTTATTAAACTTTCAATAGAATTATTAAAATTTCAATGGTAGATCAACTTTCATACATGAGAAAATAGATACTGACAAATGGTACATTATGGCCTGATTAATTTCGCTCAGCAATTTCAAATGGTATAACATTTAGTCAACAATAATCATTAATTTTTGCACACAAAGACTAATTTCTCTAGAAGCCTGAGATTTCTTTGGCTTGTTATTCTTATAACTACATAGACATAACTAATCGAGAGATTGAGGACAAAAAAAAATCTAGCGCTTAGTCTCCACTACTCAACATGATTTTGTGAGAAATAATACATAGATTGATTTCTCTGAGTGCCTTAGCGTTCGATCGGTGCTACCACGTACATAGAACCAACGTGTGAAGGAACCTGGAGTGTGAGTCCTTAATTGAAGAAAAAAAAACTAGTACAGGAAGATGCGAGTCAAAGGAGAAGAGGCGGAGTACAATAAAAGAAAGCTCGACGGAACCTGGAAGATAAGAGGCGGAACCGTGACCGAGGTGCACAGTAAAACTACCGTTTGGAAAATCGGCGATATCGCGCAAGTTTGGAGGTGGTAAGCAGAATTGGTGAAAAGGACGCGACATATGTCTCCATGAGACATGTGGCCGAGGGCGGAATTATTAAACCGTTCTCATCACAGATTAACCCTTGGGCGTATTCGTTACGCGATATTTCCTTGTGTCTTTTGGATCCTCCAAACCGGCGCGATGCTCCATCGACCATCGGATTGAGAGGTAAATTACTGTGGAGCCAAGAATGGTTTATGTATGACTATTGAGTTATAGACCAAAGTCGAGATTTGTTACGATCTTTGACGATTGGCAGAGATTATAATAAGGAGGATTGTATAATTATGTGAATGGCCGTGCATTTGGTTGAAACCAAGTGACGGAGTTCGAATTGACAAGGTTGACATACATTAAACATCACGGTTGAAATACGAGAGGGTCGAGTAGTTGATACATTCGAATATCAATTCGAATATGTAAAATGAGTGAGCCCAAGGTTTTGGGGTTTAATTCCTAAGTGGATTGTATTTATTGGGGTATATATTAATGACAGTAGGCTAGTCATTATATTCGGGGTGTGTAAAGAGTGGTTGAATGTTGATAGGTATGATGGGGATTAGACCATAGAACGTGGGGACTTATAGTATGGTTTAGAACCATCAAGTGAAGAAGTTCCGCATGCGAGAAGGCATGGCATAGGCCTTGGGGGTATTATGATCCTTGGAGGAAACTCCCATAGCTAGAAGAGTTGACAGAGAAAATTGGATCGAGTACAAAGGTGTGGCAGGTGGGTTTTACCCTGCACCAATTGTTATGGTGCATATATGATGTGTATTACATTTTATCTTATAATTTTGTTGAAGTAGCATACAACAATTTACATAGTGATATGAGAACCACTCTCTAGAGTATACATCGATTTTGTACACATGGCTTTTCAGTTGCTTTTTAAGATATATCATTTTTGATGGTCACATGATTATATAATGAACCATTAAGTTTAACTATGAAATTATTCATCACAACAAACACACACACATATTGATGAATTAATAATTTTTCTCATATAATTTTTTTAATCTATTTTGAAAAAATAAATAAATTATATATAATTATTTCTAAGAAGAACAAGAGAGAATTCCTTACCATATCTTTGTAAAACATATAATAGCAAGAAAATTAATCTATTGAAATTTCATTTCCAAACATATTCATGGAGTAAAATGAAGATTAAAAGGAGATATTCATGGATTTACCTATAACATCAGCTCATGATTAAGAATGTAAATGTACAATATTGATGATACATAGGTTAGGAGAAAATTAATCTATTGAAATTTCATTTCCAAACATATTCATGGAGTAAAATGAGGATTAAAAAGAGATATTTATGAATTTACTTATAACATCACCTCATAAAAGTGTAAATGTACAATATTGATCAAATTTATTTATATAGGATAAATAATAAACCTTTATCTCACATGTATCAATAATCTTATAAACAAACAATTGCACCGGGGGTGCAAGGGAACGTCGGAAGGAGGAGATGTGAATCATTTTGTGCTATATGAGGGGTAAAATGTGTAATAACTGAAGGAGCTGAATATTTTGTTCGTTTGTGACGATATGGAATATTGGATTTTATTTTTAATAAAAATAATAATTATTAATTAATTATTTAATTAATTATTTATTATTTAATTAATTATTTAAATAATTATTTAATTAATTAATTATTTATTTTAATCTCTATTTTATTTTATTTCTATTTATTTATTTATTTTATTTTTTTAATTTTTAAGTTTTAATTAAAAATTTTATTTTATTTGTATTTTTAATTTTATCTCTATTTAATTTTATTTCTATTTATTTATTTTATCGAAATAGTGCTGAGTATTATTGGGAGCTTCTTGTCAAAAGCTCAACCTATGGTCTCAACCATAGTCAATTTCATTTCCCTTTTACACAAATGGTTATAAAACCATGCACCCAAGGTATACTGCTTGTGCGGGAGTGCTTTACCTTCACCATATGGTTATGAGCCCATACATATATAGTAAATCTACATATAAGCAACTCGACATTCATAGCAGCATACAGTCCTGGCTTTACTTCCTTCAACTATGCAAATTTATATATATATATATATATATATATATATATATATATATATATATATATATATATATATATATATATTGGCCTAACGCATATACCATTTCTTGAAATTTAATCATACCATTCAAATTCATAAGCCTCGATTGTGATTAACCTCGATCCCTATATAATATTACTCAGCCCCACATATATTTCATATGGGCGCTAACTCCGCGAACACATTGATATAGGCCTACCACCTTTATGTTTTTGATTTGAATTAAAATCACGGAATATAAACGGATGCTTGGGCCCACGTTCATATAAACGCACCTTGCTTAAACTTCGAGCGGATCCAACAATCCATATGGCGTCGCTCCCCAAGCATTAATCGGACGATCACTGAGCAATTTTGCGTTTTTTTCTCACCGAGCGTTAATGCTAAAAAATAACGCGAAACTCGCAGTTTTGCAAATCCTCTTAGGGACACGTGGCATTTTCTTTGTGGTATCGTGTTTTTTATTTCAATACAACTTACCACTAGTGGACCTGTGTGAAAACCATAACCCATTCCCGAATACCACCTTTACTGTTTATGCATCACGGTTCTATTTCATCTCCACTTCGAGGTTCCACTTTAAAGTTTCAACGCCAATTAACTCTGGTTTCTTCCTTGTCCATAGAGATCAAGCTACGCCATTGATCATCCACTTAACAAACCAACGTTTTTTACTTCAAACAGGCGGGGAGTAAGCTTTAGACAAATTCCGCCATCCTTTAATAGACAATGTGGTTATACTTGCTCTTTTAACAGGGCCTTATTCAATCTTTCTCAATTTCTTATGCAGAATGCACACACAATCCCTCATTCATTGATAATACCCTCCTTGGTGCCTTCTTTGCCAGACTACGATGTGTTCATCAACAGTCGTGAACCCGATGTCCGTTTCTTCGCTAGGCATCTTCACAACAGTCTTGTTTCCATAGGATTGCGAGTCTTTCTCGACAGCATAGAATTGCAGGCTGGACAATCCATACCTTCACAAATCAAAGACACAATTAAAGGAGCCTCTCTCATTATTACTATTTTCTCTCCAAATTATGCACAATCGCAAAGGTGCCTCGATGAACTACTCCTCGCGTTGCTCTGTAAGCTGACCATTTTTCCGGTCTTTTACCACGTTTGGAGGAAGACGTCACAATTGCGACACTATGCCCCAAAGCGTCTCTATTGCGATGGCTGCCTCCAAACGTCTCAATTGCGACACTTAGACATTGTGTCTCAATTGCGACGTTTATAGGCAGCCGTCGCAATAGCGACGCTTTGGGGCATAATGTCACAATTGTGACGTCTTCCTCCAAACGTCGCAATTGCGACACTTTGTCTGAGTGTCAGTATTGTGACACTTTTCTCTAAACGTCAGTATAGCGATGGTTTCAGGCGGGATTGAAAAAAATTGGGAAAATTTCCGACATTTGGTCAAAAGTGTCAGAACCAAGTGTTGGAATTTCTCCCAAATGTACTAGTGTTAGGAGTTTTAATTGAAATTTTCTTTGATTGCGTGTGATTAATAATTTTTAATTGTGGCTGAATTACCAAGACAATCATGTAGAATTCAGGGGAAACCCCCTGAGTATACACCAAGCCAACTTGAAGGACTGAGAGCTCTGGTACCTCATACTATTAGTAGAGTTAGATCAACGGAACCAGGAGAATCATCCATAATTACTCATCCTGATTACCATGAAGTAACTCAATCATAAACAACAAAATATATTCAAGCGTCAATTTAAATTTCTGAAATCACTGACATTGCTTCTACAACCAGTGAATTAGCTGAAGAACCTAAAATTTCTGAGCCAGAAACTGAACCTGCTGTGTTAGAATTATCTTCAGGATTTGTTACCCCGACTTCTAGTGATCTTGATTCACCTAGAGTAAGACATCGCATTACCGAAAATATTCCTTTTGATCTCATATGTACTGAAGAACTTGTTGGTCCAGATGAAGACGTAGTTCTTCCCAAAAACCAAGAAACTTTTAATCTTAGAGAGCGTGAATCAATATTCTACAGTCCTTTTAGAATTGACGCTTGGTATTTATCATCGACATATTTTTTACAAAACGCAGGTCTTACTTATTCACCACCTCAAATTCCTTTTTACCCTACACCGAGAGGTTATCGACCTTCATTAGCTATGTCGAGTGAGTCATCTATGTTTTCTTAATCTCCAGAAAGATTTTTATACGATGGTTCATCTGTTCCTCCGAGATACCAGTTTCTCTCTGGTACCTTCTCAGGAGCAGCTCCTCAACCAATTGAACAAGTCTTATCATCTGGTACAAATGGAACAAACACTGGAATGTTGAACACATAACATATTTTTATGATGTCTGGCAATATTCCAAATCCTCAACCTCAAGGAAGTCAGTTACCGCCTGGGGGGCAACCTCAAGGAAGTCAGTTACTACCTGGGGGGCAGCCTCAAGGTAGTCAATTACCATTTAGAGGGCAACCTCAGGGTAAATTTTTACCACCTAGAGGTTAAACTGTAGGACAATATTTCCTGCCTAGGGAGCAACCTCAAGGACAGTAATGCTCAATATCAACCCCAAGGAAAATACATACCTCAAGGTCAATATCAACCCCAAGGAAAGTACATGCCTCAGGGTCAATATCAACCCCAGCTTCCGTACATGCCTCAGAGTCAATATCAACCTCAGGGTCAGTACCCAGCTCAAATTTTTCAACCTCCTTTAGGTCAACCATTATTACAAGGAGATCAAAATTTTCCAGTTAATTATCAAACTTACGTTCAACCTAGTTATGGTCCTTCATATGCACAACCTTCTACAGGTCAATATTCCAGAATTAATATGGTGTGGGATCCATCTCAAATTCAACAGACTTTACAACCCAATGTGCGGTTACCTAATCAACCTGGGCAACCCATAGGTTCTGGTCCAACCCAGCAACTTGTCCAGCCTACCATTCAAGTCTCTGCACCTGGTTCTGTTCAGTTGCCTAGGCCTAGTACACCTAGAACTCCGCGTCAATATGTTGCTGCTGCTGTAACTTCTGTTCAACCTACCACACCTATTACTGGAGTATATGCAGCTCTTGTTTCTACTACCCTTGTATCAATAAAAATTACTCAAGTATTCGTGCCACAGTCAATACCTACTATGGTCCAGATGCCTACAGGACAATCTAGTATGAGTATGGTTTTCACTAGTTAACCACAATTTACTTATCAACCGTACCAGGGGTAGTATCAATTTGGACATGCTACACAAAATCCAACATATCAGTATCAGTCGTATCTTGGGTATACTTATCAAGTACCTCAACAACCCCAGTTTGGTCTGGTTAATCCTGGTTATCCAGGAGGTTTCACAATTCCTAATGCACATCCAATTCCAAGATATCCTGGATATCCTCCTCCTGGAATTGGTTTGGTCACACAAGGTTATCAAGACCCTAGCTGTTGGTTACCATTCATAGCAACTTTAGATTAACCTGATCTATCACGCCTTATGAATGATCCCATATTTTATCTTCCGTATTGGCTGCCGATGCCTAATAAGTTTCCCAGTGATATTCCAAAGTTTGAAGATAAGACAGGAGAAGATCCATCTAATCATGTTATGAATTATCACCTCTGGTGTGCATCTAATTCACTAATCGATGATTCAATTAAATTACGTCTTTTTCAGGGAACTCTCATTAGTCTAGCTGCCAAATGGTACATTGAGTTACCACTGGGCTCATTTAATAATTTTAATTTACTAGCTACTGCTTTCTTAACCCATTTTTAGTTACTTGTCAGATACGAAAATGGTACAGAATTTTTGACCTCATTAAAACAATCTACTTCTATGTACATATCTGATCACATTCATGAATGGAGATGTAGGAGACGTTTGATGAAAGTCTTTATTTTAGATCAAATTTCGCTAAATGGTTTATCAAATCATTATTGCCCAAAATTATTGAAGATGTGGCCAAAGGAGGCGTTGTTACAGAAGAGCAAGTCATTTCTCAGGCTCAGTACCTTGACCTTGTATATACATAGTCAGGTACTCTGTATGATAAAATCCCCGATTTACCAAGACTTGGTCAGTTAACTAAAAATCCTTCAGGATCTCATGCTGCTAATGGTGTAATTGGTTCTGTTAACACTAGCAAGAGTAAGAATAAATCTTCCAAGACGACTTATCCTATTATAAATTTACTTGATTCACCAAAAGGAGATTCTTCCATTGAAACTTCCGCCGATATTCATGTTGTAGAATCATCTACGACCAAACCTAAAATTGGTGGTAAGAAGAAAGGTAAGAATAAAAAAAAAAATCATCTTCAAAAGATAGAAAATGATAAAACTGAACCAAATGACAATAAATGAAAACCTCGTTATCCTTGTCTGATATGTGATGAGGATCATTTTACTAAAGAGTGCCCACATAGAGTCGAGGTACCGAAATTAGTTAAGGGTTTGCCTATACCTGCTGTCTTGAAGGATCCATTTCCTACTCAAGATGGTAACATGATTGGATCTTCCTCGAATATGCTAGAAGATATCTTGATGGTTGCAACGCGATCGCAAGATTATGGTAGTAAAAAACCCGTTGGTGGTAAAGAAGTAAACAATTCTAATTCAACATCAACTACATCTCCCTCTGTTTCTGATCCGCTACAGATAGAGAAAACAAATCCTGACTTAGTAATCAAACTGCCTGCTAAAGGTGTACTTCGTAATCAGCTTTTAATCCACATGCGAGAGCTACTCAGAATTACAATATTTTTGAAGACTTTGAAATTTCCCCTTCAGCAATGTCGGCTTTGGAAGTACTGCAATCATGTCCAACCCAAAGAAAATTACTATTGTCAGCCATAGGAGCTGTAGATCTTCAGGATTCGAACCTAATGATCTTTGATTTGGAAAATTTTACACCCTGCCTACCTCATCAAATGGATTTTCAAATTCTAGTAATAGTAAAAAACAAACGTTGCTTTCGTACTGTTGTTGATGAAGGGGCTTCTACGTGTATCATTTCATTAGAATTTTGGAAATCACTTGGTTCTCTGACAATTAACCAATCACCAACTATCCTCAAAGCTTTTGATGGAAGAGGATTCCATCCGTATGGTATTTTACAAGATCTACCTATAGAGGTCGAAGGAAAAACCGTTAGTCTAGATGTGGAAGTGGTTGATGCCCCTCTGGATTACAACCTTCTCCTGGGTCACAGCTGGTCTTACGCCATGATTGTTGTCGTATCATCAGTCTTTCGTCTCATCATGTTTCCTCATAAAGGAAAGATCGTTAAAATAGATCAGCTCTCATATTATTCATCCGACCCAGCCACTACTAATAGCATCCAACATGTCGGAAAATCGACTATTCCTTATAAATATGTTGGAGTAGGTTTAATTAAAGATTCTGCTTTACTGGGAAATTTTTCCTTGCCTGCTCCCAACATACCGCCTCCTATTGCTAATATCAATATGATTACATAAAGTAATATTTCCTTTGATGATCCTTGGATAGTACCTTCAGACTCAGAATTGGATTCTTTCGAGGGCGTGATGCCTTTGAGTCCTTTTGAATTAGAATATCAGGCAGTACAGTCATTTTCTGATACTCCTTCAACTAAACCTAATCTAGTGAATGTGATCATTGAAGAATCACTTTCCATATCGAGCTCAGCTTCGACATCAATTCCGGATCTTGTTCAACAAGTATTCAGTACTGATGAGCATATTTGTGAATTTTTGTCTATAGATGAATTACCATGGGAAGATCTACATCATCGATCTTCATTTTTACCTGATCTTGATCATTATGAAACTAATTTTTCCTTCATTTTTACTGCTGATTATGTCAATGAACCTCAGAATCCTCTCACGACTTCCAATTCTGAATTGAACTTAGAAAATATCTCTACAACAGTTCCTATTGACATCTTAGTGAAACCAGGAATTGTTGAAAACGTTCATATAGGTGATTCTTGTATGCCAGATGGAATCCAAGCATATAAAGCCCTATTTCAAGAATTCTGTGAAATTTTTGCCTGTTCATATGAAGAAATGCTAGGAATCGATCCATCAATTGTTGTTCACGAAATTAAAACATACCCAGATGCTAAACCTGTCCGACAAAGATTACGTCAGATGCTCCTGCAAAAAGCTGCTACTATTAAAGCAGAAGTTGAGAAATTACTTCGTGCAACTTTTATTTATTCAATTCCTTTAACAGATTGGGTATCTAATATTGTTCCTGTTAATAAAAAACAAGGGATGATAAGAGTATGTATTGATTATAGGGATATAAATCGAGCTTGTCCAAAAGACAATTATCCAACCCCTTATATCAATCAAATTATTGACGATTGTGCTGGAAGTGAAATGTTTTCGCTTATGAATGGATTTTTGGGCTACAATCAAATCAACATACTCCCTACTAATCAACCCAAAACAACTTTCATTTGTCCGTGGGGGAATTTTTCTTACTGCAAATTACCTTTTGGAATTAAGAACGCTGGCGCAACTTTTCAGATCGCAATGTGTTATGCATTTCATGACATTAAACAGATTGTGCAACCCTATCTCAATGATTTACTTGCTCATTCATCATGCAGAGCAGATCATCTTACTCATCTACGAGCTATCTTTATGAGATGTAGGTATTATATGATTCGTCTGAATCCTCACAAATGTGTCTTTTGTGTTGAATCTAGACGATTGTTGGGATTTTTTGTCTCAAAGGAAGGCATTCGTGACGATCCATAGAAGGTTGAGGCTATTATCAATTTACCTTCTCCTTCTACTCTTCGCCAACTCCAAATTTTGCAAGGGAAAGCAAACTTTTTACGTCGATTCATTCCTAACTATGCTAAGTTAACCAAAGGTTTTACCAGGTTGTTAAAACAGAATATTCCTTTCTTTTGGGACGAGATCGCTGATCGATCTTTTGATGCTCTTAAACACGCGTTGACCCATGCACCGTTATTGCATCCTCCCAATTACAATCAGGATTACTTTTTATACCTAGCAGCCTCTAATTCTACGATTGGCATGGTCTTAGTTCAGGAAGATGAATTCCACAACAAACATGTGATTTATTATCTCAGTCGCAATCTGCATCTGACTGAAATAAAATACTCACATGTGGAGAAATTGGCCTTGGCAAAAGTTCAAGCTGTCCAATGATTCCATCATTACATACTGTTATACAAAACAACAGTGATTTCTGATTGTAACCCTATGATGTATATTTTGACCAAACAACTGCTAGGGGGAAAATACTCCAAATGGATTGTTATCTTGCAGGAGTTTGATTTAGAATTTGAAAAATCCAAATCAAAGAAATCATTGGTATTCATTGAACCTATGTGTGACTTCCCACGTACTAATACGGAAACCGTGGCAGAACATCCAATCACAGATGAAACCTTGCTTCTTATTAGTACCATTGATCCTTGGTATGGAGATATCATCATTTATCTCCAAACCCAAACTTTTTGGCCCAAACTCTCACTGTCACAACGATGAAAAATTCATTTCCAGTCTCAACAATATCATATTATTGGTGACACACTATACCGTCGTGGTGCAGACTCTGTTTTTCGATGTTGTCTCACTCTTGAAGAAGCTGAAAAGGTTTTAAATCACTGTCACTATGGAGCATGTGGCAGTCATATGTCTGGGTATGCCACAACCCAAAATATATTTCACGCTGGCCATTTTTGGCCATCCTTATTTAAAGATTGTATTTCTGCTATCCGAAAATGCCACAACTGTCAAATATTTGATCGAAATATGCATGCACCACCCGCTCCTCTTCACCCTATAATTGATGTCAGTCCTTTTGCAAAATGGGGCATTGACTTCATTACATGTAACCCTCACTCGGTCAGGGGGCATGGGTATATTATTCTCGCAGTAGATTATTTTACCAAATGGGCCGAGGCGATGCCTACATTTACGGTAGATGGAAAAACTACAGCTACTTTCGTGTTCAATCATGTGATTTCTCATTTCGGTGTACCCCAAGCGATAATTACTGACCATGGGAGTCATTTTCGAAACATCATGATGACCAAACTGACTGATCGACTTGGCCTGTGCCATGACAGTTCTACACCATATTACCCGTAGGCTAATGGCCTGGTTGAAGCTATCAATAAATTTTTAGTCACCATGATCAAACGAATCATCAGAATTCATAAATCAAATTGGCATACCATACGTTTTTCATCACTTTGGGCATATCGAACCTCAGCAAAAACATCAACAGGTTTTACCCCTTTTCAACTAGTTTACGGTTTAGAAGCATTATTACTGATTGAATGCGAGATACCGTCACTCAAAATAGCCATAGATTTACTACCAGCCACTTCTGAAGAGGAGAAACGCTTTTTGTACTTAGCTCAATTAGATGAGAATCAGTGCACCGTTTCATTAGCTACCGAAGCTCATGCGAAATGAATGAAAGTTCAGTATGATAAAAGTGTTACACCTCGTATTTTTTCAGAAGGAGACCTAGTCTTGGTTTATGTTCAAGCTAACGATAAGCTAGGGGCTAGGAAATTTGAACCCATGTGGCATGGTCCTTATATTGTCAAGTGAAAACTTGCAAAAGGGGCCTATGAACTGATTGACTTTGACGAAGTCTCTTTAGGAAAACCCAGAAATGGGATTTATCTGAAGAGATATTATGCTTGATTCTTGTGTGGAGATATTCATTGTATATTAGTTATTTTCATAAGCTGGCGTGTTGTAGATTAGAAAAGCGTGCCTAGTTTAAGTGTGCTTTTACTACTATCCCTGCTTATCTGGATCAATCTTGATTTTGCAGGTGTCGACGTCCCTTCAAACATAAATTGGATTTGTTGATGGTGCTTGTCGTAATACAGGGAACATTTCTTCCACAGCTTAGGTTATTTATTCACCCACTGATGAGTTAGTATCTATGCATGGGGTAAGCCTCAGTCAAACGACGAACAATATTGCAGAGTATAGCGCAGTTATTGAGTTATTGTCTGAATCCATTTCATTTGGAATTTGAAGTTTGATCATTAGATTAGATTCTGAACTCGTTGTATTACAATTGAATAGAGTATATGCAATTAAAAACCCAGTGTTGTTAAGATTATTTTTGAAAGTTCGTCTCTTGGAACGAAAATTTTATTATATTGAGTATCAACACATTTCGAGAAATTTGAACACATTAGCTGTTGCAGTAGCTTCTAGTGTTGTAAGCAGAAATTTTCAATAATTAAAGTAGTAGATCAAAATAACATTCGATAACATGTTAAGACAGATAACTGGAAATAGTAGTAATATCATAGCATAAGAGTAGTGTTTTCAAAAATATTACGTCGTCCTTGATCATAGGTTCAAAACGCCTTATGATCGGAAAAAGGTGATACAAAAAATGATATAAGTCTACATAATCAATCATCCAATATCCATGGTGATGATCACGATAAAATACTACATCCCGTGCCACCTTGCTCAGAGATCTCCTCAATGGTCCTGGAACCCCGATAACATATCTCTATAAGCGAAGTGGAATGTCATCTATGGTAGTCTCTGGAATATCTAAATTCAACAGCTCTAGATGGTTTTCTAGGCCAGTAAGGACTTCTGTTGTCTGATCTTGTGGTGGTGGTGGTGTTGTAACTGGCTTCCTGTCAAAAGGACGGAGAGTGGCTGGTCGACGTGGACCCACATCTGCATTTGAAATTTTTATCATTAGTTTTGGACAATTTAAAAAAAAAATAAAAAAAAAATTTAGAACATGTCAAAATGATTCTTACTTGAGTCATCCCATTGTGTCCATGGAGGAAGAGACATCTCTCAGTCGCTATGGAAATCCATCCCAGCATAATGAAAATATTCTATCGCGAAGATTTGATTCTCCAGCGAATGGAAATATGCCTGGGTAAAACGAACAACCTCGCTGCCTTCACTATGACGGGCCATCAATGCAACCCATCGAACCATCCGAGGCTCTTTGACTCTAACATGATCAACTGAAATTAGCTGTGGGGCAAAAGAAGGAATTCTCTCTAAAGCAAATGTAACCATAATCGCTCCATTCCCGAAGTTTTTCAACTTCGATTTTTTTGCTCTAGTCAGTTGGCCTTTGACATTGGCCAACATTGCCTCACACCAGTTGAAAATGGTGCCTATAAATAAGTCAACGACAGTTTGAATTTGAGATATTGTAGCAACATGTGGAGCTGCGCTCCCACACAACCGGGTTACAGTAAATGCAACCACTTTAAGCTCAGGACGAATAATGGTTTTTATGTTTATGCATTTATCCTTGGGGTCTGCTTCTTCATTGCAAAATTCTTCTTGGAGGCTAGCAACAGAATGGCCACCTGCCCTAGCCTCAAACAAAGAGAGTGGCTCGCCCCTCTTTGATAAACCAGTGAGGAAACATCTATCTTCCAGCTCAATTTCGAGCCGGTGACCTCCAATGATAAAACATTTCTCCTGAACATCCCATTTGTTTACCAGCCCAGTCAGTAAATCTAATTGAGCCCTCATATCTTGAATGACCCAAAATTTGTACAAACCGCATTCTCTCAATACATGTAATGTAGGTGGATGTAACATGGCAGCATCGTCAACCTCTTAATCTTCACATTCTCTCCACTCAAGCATTGTAAATATCCTGCAATGAACAAATTGAAAGGTCAGAAACAATTTGAATGAGAAAATTTGGTTTAAATTGGGAGATTTATTCAATTTATTTTTCTTACGGTGCCTCTGCACTTTTCGCATTAAAACAGTGCGTGGATGCGCATGTGTCTTATGCATAAGGTGTGGAACCCCGACAATTTTCCCTTTGAAAAATTTTCGGGGTCCGCAGGTTTCATGTGTTCTACTTGCCAACCCCCGTGAGCAATTTTTTGAACATATTTTCCTCCTTAAAAATCAATTTAAGCTCTAAATCAAGAAAATAAATAGATAGAAATGAAGGTAAGGATGATGTGGATTACTTGGAACTGAAGTTTTTCTATTTTGACGAGCGAATCTTCCGCAATATCCTCCAGAACTTTTTAACCAAAAGCTCTCAATTTTTCACTCTGAAATCAAATGGTAAAAATGATTTAGAAAAGCCTCTTTTTATAATATTTTTTGAAAAAATAAAATATAATTTTGTTTATTTTTCACTTTGAAAAGTTGTTTTCTGAATTATTTTTATTAATCATAAACATGTATGTTTAATTTTTGTGTTTTTGTGCAGAATACATGATTTTTTGGCTAAAATGGTCTTTTTGACAAAGGAGTATATTTTTTATCACTTTTTCAAACTCGGTAAAACTTATAGAAAAAGCGAAACTATGAGTACATTTTTATCACTTTTTTGAACTCGTTAAAAACTTACAGAAAAAGTGAAACTACTAAGTATACTTTTATCACTTTTTTGAGCTCTTGAAAATTACGAAAAAGCGAAAACTTTGGAGTTCTCTTTTAAGCCCTTTTCAGACTCTCTAAAAATGAAAATATTGCCGAGTACTTGACCATTCGAACTCATTAAAGGAACTGAATAGTCATCCCTTCAGTATAAGTTTATCCCTTTTCCGGACTGAAATGGACTATTTACGAAAAAGGCATATGTTGACTAATCATGGTCAATAGAGTTCTCTCCTGTATTATTTTATCCTTTTTTGGGCTTGAGAGACTAAATTTACGAAAAGTACGCCCATGGAGTTTTCTTAAGTTTTTTCTTCTGACTCCATAAAATTGAAAAACACCGCCTATATTGGACTCGTTAAAATTTAACAGTAAAGGACCTGTCAATTACAAACAGGAATGAACCACTCCTTCTTAGGGTTCGATTTTATACTAAGTTGGACTCATCCGAAGGATGAGCTTATATAACAAGCAGATGTTATCCTCCTCAAGCTTGTCAAAAATAAAGAGGTACTTTCCAGAAATGGTGGGGGAAAAAGAGAGAAAACGAATTCATTTGTTACACTTTGTTTAAAAATCAGTTTACCACCCTTGAACAAGACACTTTTTGTCACACTTCTACCTGGGCTGGGAAAATCCTTTTCCTATCAGTTAATAAAACCATATTGAAAGTCTTCAGCTGGTTTCTTGGTATTAGCTTAGGTCAATTGTCACCAAACCATCTACAGTGTCATTATGTGTTCAAGAGGACAGTTAAAATAAACCATTCATTTGCAAACATGTGTCTCCATTCGCGTTGACCATCCCTGAGTCACTCCTTGCAAAAAATTTCTACAAAACTTGATCTAATGGTTTCGTGTCATGGACTTTCCCATGACGGATCACTTTCTATCGATGACAGCTCATCATCTAGGAAGTTGATCTACAATCCTTCAATACCTTGAAATCTGCATGCTTTAATGGCAGGTTTCTCGCCTACGACGATAGGTTGCATCATCGACCTTCGATCGAACGATTCTGTGAAATGTTCAACTTCAGATCATTTATTCACATTTCATAGATTTTACTAAGTAGTTTGAGAGACATTTTCATTATTGGTGGTTTCTCTCACACTTGTTAACAGTTCACATCATTGACTGGTAATCAAGTAGTTTCTACCATGTTCGACTTCGAAACAATCAATCGCATGGATAGAATCGTACTACTTCGGGTAGCGGAAATCAAGACCCTGGATATAGTTTCCACCATCCAAGCTGCGAGGAGTTTTATTATTCATTATGCAGTAGACTATTCATAACAGATGGTTGTGTCCATACTGTGTCTACATTATTGATGTGATAGTGAGATCATTTCTACATCAAAACATATTTTAGTTAGTATTTGATCTGAGTATGGGAATGCCTACCTCAGCGATGATATATATGTGTGTGTGTGTGTTGCATTGAATGTTTTTACAGGATTCCAACTGGGGTGTCCACAAGCTAATCCTCAAACTGATAAAGCACATCACTCTTCGAATGGTCTCAGACTTTGCACTTTAGGGGGAAATCTGTTACACTAAAATTTTCACCATGACATTTTACTATCTGTATGGGTTCATCATTGCTCATACAATACTCCCTTAGAAGTCTACAAACATCAAGTTCCTAAAACCAAGCCTTGAAATTGAGAGAAAAGCTTATAAAAGTCATAAAATTACTTCTATCGCACTTTCTCTTAGTATTACTTGCGGTGTCGCATTTGTTCCTTCTAGAGCATGCAAAAGTGGCCGTACTTTTTCTTCATTTAAGGTGTGGTTGCCTATAAAAGGTAAAGTGAAGGCGAACGTAAAATTTGGAAGCCCAGCTGGTTGAATCTGGAAGCTTCTGGAAGCAATTATTCGGTGGAAATTTCACTCCTTTCATGTACATTCATCCCTCCATTAAAGGAGCCTACCCCTTGGTATGTGGAACTTAATCCTTTTTAAAGAGGATTCTATCCCCTCTTATTTGGAGCTGCAACCTCTTCTCTTTTGCTATAAATTGAGGCCATAGTTCAGCCTCAAGGGGAGTTAGGCTTAGATATTTTTTGAGGAGAATTGCTGGAAAAACTCAGACTCTCTTAACTGATTAACCATATGGGAATGATTACACACTCATGTGTATGTTAGTCGAGAGAGTGCAAAGGCTTGTCAAAGTAGAGGAAACGCTTGTTCCGGACCCCAAAAGGACCTATACGACATCAAGGCGAACATGGTTGTAAGGCTCCTTTTTTCATTAAAGATAATACAAATGGATCCTGTTTTCTCAATGAGTTGTTTATTTAAATGGATTATTTCTTGAATTCCTTGATCATCAAGATAGATTTATGGTGTATGAATTAGTCTATATTATGCAGGTGCTTCTGATTCTTTCATTTTTTTTATTGCAAATCTCGAAAGGAGACGTATTCAAAGCGATAAGAAAGAAGACTATGATCAACGTTGGACTACAGGTAAGTCCTAAATCCTTCATTATAGATAATTCTAGATCAAATATAATCTAGAGAAAGTAGTTTACATCTGTTTGTTTGTTGCTAGTTATTGTAGGATACTAGGGAGATCTGTCTTGTCCACAAGAATTATTTATCTATCCAACACTCCCATGTCTTAATGTGTGAGACAAACCTCATTAAAGCTGAATAGGGGCATGTTGGTCCAAGTCCATCATCTCATGAATAATGTGGGGAAAATTACAGACTGTTGTGGTGTTGTAGGTGCCCATGGAATATAGTGATGGTTTGCAAGTGATAAGAGTCCCATGGCTATCAACAATTCACTTGTAGGGTGTCATAATTCTCCTATGCCCCGGTCAATTTTCCCAACCCATGATGAAAACCACCTACCAATCACACAATGTCTAGCATTGCATCCTCACCATTGGGTATAATTAATCATGCACTAAGTGAACAAGGCTTATTAATCAAAGAAAAATTGAGACTTCATATTGGGTTTCTCGTCCAAATTTGGGGCTTTGATCACATAATAGTGTTACCTCCCTGGGTAGGAGTGGTTAATACATGACCCTATTAAGCGTTCCCGACCCCTAAGGGGAAACACAGGTCCCTGATACATCCTTAAATAAATATGTGGCATATGAATAAAAATAAAACAGATGGGGATTAGGGGTCTCAGATCCAAATTTGGTTTACATATGTGAGGAGGTTGCAACTATGGATGCACAAGTTACCCCAACGTTTGTTTTTCCACCCCTCTTTATTTTCCTTTTACTTTTTCTTGATTTTTATTTGTATTATTGCTCAAAGCTCAAGGAAATGAGAGCATTCTATGAATAATCTATAGCAATTATTTCCCCCTTAAAGGTGGGATAGTTCATCGCCCACCAGGGGTTGGGACCAGGGTTACGAGGGAGCACCCCCCTCTATCGAAGCACACTGTGAACGAAAGCATTTAGGGAGCGACCTAGGTGGTTAGTTACTCTTTTTTGAAGATGTGTTGGAGTGACTATAGCTTCATCGACAATGTCAAAAGAGACTACCTCAAATAAAACCAGGCAGAAAGCTTGGTTTATGTGCACTGTAACTTAAGGTTGTTGACACATTATAAGTGGGCTTGATTTGATAGAGCATATATCACTTGGGACAACATCCAAAAGGAATATAATTTGGAGGATGGAGCTTGACATATAGAAGAGTTGGAATCATAACTTTTGTATGATGAGGATAAAGAAACATCAACAACAATGCTACCCCCATCCACTAATAGGGCTCAAGTTGCACTAGTTTTTTCGCCACCTCCATCTACAACATTGTGTGGAGTTCATGTGCTTTTGTTTTTGGATGTGGTCATCCGATTATGCGGGAGGAGACTCATATTATTCACAGACCACGAAAAAAAAATTAAAAGTTTCTCATGGCAAGAACAATTTTCAGTAAATAGTAGATTTACTTGTCTTTTCTAGTTTCTAATACATTTTATAATTATTGACTCTTTCGTATTTATTATGGTATTCTTTGTAAAAAAATATGACAATTTAAGTTTGAAGTTTGAAGTTGGAAATTATAACTCATCAGTAATAAATTATGAATATGATGCTACATGAAAGTCAAAGAATTTCCTTTCATGTTTGATATTATTTGTTGTAGTTTCGTAATTGTTACAAGTAACACTTTAGTGATGAAAAATGTTGTATATTGAGTTTTGAAGCTTTGAAGCTTTAATAGTGGTGGGAATCGAGATGTTGCAACTTGTGGTCCTTTAAAATAACTTCTATAGACAGATCTTCCTCCTAATGAACGATCCAAACCCCCCCTACAACAGTTGTGGGGGGGAAAGCCCACCCACCTCCCCCCCATCAGGGATTGGGATCCAAATGTGGCTGAAAAAATACCTTTAAATCAGGAAGATAATCAAGATCCACACCCAACATGATGAAAATCAAGATGTCGTAACTTATGGACCTGTGGTTGACGAAGATTATAACTACTAGATGATTGATGTTATATAGTTTAATCCATGTTTTTATGTTTTTTATAACTACTTCATCATTCTACATGAATTTTTTTGCATATATGCATAAAAATATATATTATATAAAAAAAAAATCCCAAAATCGCTCTCGACCTAAAATCTTTTGAAAATTGTCGCTCCTCACTCCCACTTCCAAGCAGCCTTGGTTGGGACATGCCTAGGTTAGTTTTATGATGATATGGGTTCATTTTTGGCCCTAGGAACCAAGGTGATGTACATAATGATAAGAGGTAGATCTCATGCTTTTCTTTTACCCACATGCTATTATTAATGTACCCACGTTCTATTATTATTTTGTTTTGTTTTGTTTCTTGCTTGTGGCCATGATATGCTTTCAACTTTGTTCTAGTTGTGTCAACCTCCAAGGAAATGTTTCCTAACCCAAACCATATATGTGGACAAGGGAAGGGGGTGTGCTAGCACCCCATGTATGTCATGGTCATGTGGACCCGGAGAGGGGAAACAGTGAATAGGGTCCTTAATGTACAGAGGGAAGTTATAATGTGGAATGGGACAACAGGACCATGCTACCAAAATATGGGTTTCCAAAGTAGTGTCCTTCCTAAAACCATAGACCAATAGGGGGGATCCCATGGGACTAGGATTTAATATTAACCCCCCCCCATTTAAGGTAAGGTAACAAAACCATGGTCAAAGCCATTCCTTCTTCCAAGTCACCCAATAATTCATGCTAAGCCCAAATGAAAAATAGGCATAAGCACTCAATTTCACAACAAAACACATACCTTTTTTGTCAATTTTCCCACCCTATAACATGTGCTCTTGACAAATGGGAGAGAAAACATACAACTGGTGTAGGTGGTGGAGATAAAGTGGCTCATCACATCAGCTACAAGGTGGTTGTTAGGGACAACTAGTTGTTGACTAGAATAAGATGAATAGGAGAATTTTTCTCCTAGGGGTAACCACTTTTTTTGTGTAACAGGCCAAAGAGATAGAGGAGACACTCCAATGGGCCATAGTAGAAGTGTACCGTAGAATATCAGGTGTCCCAATGGAAATTGACACTCTCATGAAGGAGAAATTGTCAAAAATTGGAGAGATCGCTCAAGGCCTCAAAGTGCAAGAGGAAGAGCTACAACTGCATATAAAGCCTACTACTTTGCCAGAGGAATTCAAAAGAAGAGAAAGAGTACATGTAGCCTATAAATATTTTGAGAGTACAAGGGAGATCAGGCATGAGTGCACTATATTATAGGAGGCCACATAAACATGTGAAAGAAGTTTCATAATAGTGTCGAGCTTAAAGATATCGGTACTAGAATTCAAACTATGGAGCAACAAAATGAGACTATACACAGTAGTTTTGTATTTCTACCAGTGTCAAAACACATAATTACAATGGTATAAAGTGTGGCATTTGCTATAAAAACTAACCAATGGAGAACAGAGCAGCATCAAGTAGCTCAGAAAGTTATATAACTATATTATGAAGCCACACAACTCATCGATGACTTTTCTATAGCATGGGCTACAATGCACCAAGTCATTGTTGAAAATGAGCCCTTATTTTAGAATCTTCATATTCTTATTGAGATTGCAACAACTCTTATTGGATCGGTAGAGGAACCAAGGACAACCACACACAACCAAACAAATGTTTGAATTTTTTTTGGAAAAAAATACAGAGGTCCTACCCTCCCTTGGTGCAAAACTAGGTTATAATGGCCTAAGGGTGAGCTAGGAATAAGTTTTTGGTCCTGTTGGGGCCAAGGAGGAAAGAGGAGAAAAGAGATAATTTTTTTGAAAATTTTCCCAAGTGTGGAGAAATCACACAAAGGATGGTGGACATCATGCACAACATGCCACACAAATGTCTGACTGACTGCACAGATGTGAAACAAGGACAAGACCACGACATAACTAATATTAGATGAAATGTTGGCCTAGAAGTGGCCTTTGAAGGAAAAATAATAAAATAATAGGAAAATAATAAAATTAGAGTTATAAATTTTGGAGGGAAAAGAAGAAAATTATTTTTTTATTCTATTTTTGGATTATCTCCTTATAATTTTACTCAAATTTCAAGTGTAAACACTCATTGGATGTAGAATTAAATTATGCATCCAAAAAGTACCCATTATGCATACTTTTGAGAAGACTCGCATTGATCAAAATTGAAGATACATTAAAAAACATGTTAATAATGTATCTTAATCTTTTTATCAATGAGGGTCTTCTCAAAAGTATGCATAATGGGTACTCGTTGGATGTGAAATTTAATTATGCATCCAATGAGTGTCTACACTTGAAATTTGAGAAAACCTATAAGGAGATAAGGTAAAAATATAGTTAAAAGAGTAGTTTCTTGTATTTCCCCTCCAAAATATTTACTTGTACCTCTTTTTAAATTTAAAGGATTTTCATTGGTTTACATATTATGTACGTGAAAATTTCATGGTCACTTTTAGGCTGAAATTTCCTCTAATGAAGATTCTTTCATCGACAGTGAAAACTCTAGTTGTGCAGGTTATTTAGTTATGGGCATCGGTGGAAATTCGGCTTGATATGGTCAAGTAATTGGTTCTGGTTCAGCACATACAAGGATGTATCATTAGAGTGAGTTGGTTGGGTGAGATGGTCTAAGATAATTTTATATAAGGACTTGTTGCCAATGGTAAATGGTTTTATTTAGGGATGGTGCTATTCAATAGTGGTTCAGTTCAAGTATTGTGTTATTAGACGTATATCTTGTTTTCATTTTGTTATCGTATTGTTTTTATTGTATTTTTGGATCAATGAAGGATCCTTGTATAATGTGTTCAACTTAATGTTGTGTTTGTTAATCTTTAAAATTTTCAGGTATTTCCTAGATTTCTATTATGTTAATTGTAATGGTGTTGATCGAATGACATAATATGGACAATGATGGTATGATTCTCCCCATTTTGGGTGTATGAGACTGCTTTGTAACTATTTTATTGACTTTTGTTGTTAATACAAAACCTATGGATATTTTTAGCTAGTTTATCATGGCTCTCTTATATTGTACTCTGGCTTAAATGGGTGAATGAATGAATGAATGATGGAGTCTTGACAAAGTGTTCTAGCAAATGTATTTAATCGATATGTTACAAGTTAATGATAATTTCTTGTACAAACAAAACCTTGTTTCCTTTTTTTTTGTCGAAGTTAGTTCTGCACTAGCACAATGAATTCCTATTGAATCCTTTGTTGAAATTATAGTGTTTTTATAACTAGATAGTTTTTCACACTTGATATTAATACTTCTATTGATATATATTGTTCTTTCTTTATACTTTAGTCAACAAGTAGCTTATACATGAAAAACTTCAACCATTATTCTTCAACAAGAGGAGTAAATAGATATCACAGTAGACAATAAACAATAGACAATAAGAAAGAGACAAGAGACAAAAATATTAGGCTCACAACTAGGGAAAAAACCCAAAATTATTTCCTTATGAGAGAGAGACTTTGTCCATCAATCATACATTTGAATGCTCCAACAAATCAAAAATAATCAACAATGAGATTCTCAATCAAAGTTTGGCCATTAAGAAGAGAGTCATTATATTTATGTCCAAAGAGTAAGGTCTACAAGGAGGCCAAACTTTAGGCTTGTATATATTGTGATAATAGGTCGAAGTCCTCACTATAGTTATCACAAAAATTTTCCAATGAGTTGTCAAAAATTTGGCCCAAAAACCCTTTTTCAATCTTCGAGAGTAAGTTTCTCTGTAGCTCTAGCCTCAAAAGAATCAACAAAACAGAGATTAATATGATCCCAAAACTTTCACAAGTCACTGTAGTCAACAAACCTTTGAAATAGATCCAAACTGAAATCAAAAGAACATTCTTTACTCTCTTTGCACATATGGATATCCTTGTAATAGAAGACCAAATTTTGTTTTTAATTTAAAACAAAATTTATTGTGATTGAAGGTGAAGAAAATGAGGATCAATGAGCTCCAATATGTAGGTGTTATGTGTGGGATAATTAGCCCTAATAGGGCCGACAAGATGTCTTCTTGGAGTAGACTTGTGGGGCTTAGATGAACCTTCTTGTAGGTGACCAATGATAGATTTCTTCTTTGTATTTGCAATGAAAAATGTCAACCATAGCTACATTATTTTTCAACATCCTCACCTTTCCGGTTAAATAAGGTATTTCCATTTGACTGATGTATGCCCATTTTACTGGAAATGTTTCAATTTCTGTAATAAATGTGTTTGAATGTATTTATTTTTAATGAATATATTTGTGATATATGGTAGGTGCACTAGTTTGGGGTGGGTTCTTCTAAACTAGAGTCATCACTATGTAATATCCCAAAATGGGAAAAAGCAACAATATTCAACAATACTGCTCAGAAATAACACAGTTTAGCCAAATGAGAGCAAGAGGCCAATATGGAGGCTCAAAAATAACATTTAGATCAGCAAATAAGATTTACAATGAGGCCCATACAATGTATAACATGACATAGAAGACTTAAATAGAACAAATACCTCAAAAGGAGGTGCTGCAATCACATATATTCACTGCAAAAGGCTTAACAATGTTATTTTTATTATGATACAACAGTTTTTGATTACAACTTAGATCTAGAGAAAAATATTGCATGAACAGTTAGATCTATGACAGATCCATACACTATAGAGTCTATACTTTACATACCCCTTTGGGTTTTCAGCAATACATGAAGCACATGGGGTAGATCTGAGATCTAAAGCTGTAGATATGCAGAAATCTTCAGAAATTCTGAAGACAAATACAGGAGTATCCGGATCAGATATAAATATAACATGGATTAGATTTGAAATCCAATGATCACCACAGTGAAGGGAAGATTCCCAACACTAGATATCTCTTCTCTAAAGTTATGCCAAAAGCCCTTACAACAACACCTACAGAAAAAAACAGATCTGGAAGATAGACTGCGTTGTAGGGTTCAAGATCAGTTTGGCCTGATGCCAAAATGTGGATCTGATGCTCCAATGATCCAATACACTCTTGCCAATGGGATATAATACTTTCCCACTGAAAAGAGGCACTAGATTGTCCTAGATCTGAGTAGATCTATCCTCCACTTGTTGCAGCTTACATTAGGGGAATTTTGAGGTCTAAAATGGGCCTCCTAAGGAAAATGTACAATAAAAATTCACTTTATGAGAACCAATCACATTTTAGGGGATGACATCATCCCAAACGGTTGAGGTGGCATTGCTTGAGTTAAAGGTACTTACTTGTCACATTCTCAATGGTGGATAAAAAATCATGGTTAACCATGGTAGTGCTCTAAGTACAAATAAAGTCATAAAGTAAAGTACTAATAATAAATGTCATTTCACACTTTTTGAATAAAATATTATCATTGTATAAATTTTAATTAATAGTGTACTATATAATTAAGAATTTATCAATTTATATTTATAATTTATTTTAAGTTATTTAAGTACAAAGGACAAATGCATTAGTTGTTCAATGATAATGGCATTTTCTTGAAAAGCTAATTCTTATTTATAGTCACATCAATACAATTTTTTATTAATTTTATTTTGGTACACCTTTTCAATTTAATTTAACCATGGTTACATAGATAGTGGTGCAAAAAGTAAAATGCAAATTCATAAATATTATTTTAATGGTTTAGCTATTATTTTATTATTTCCTTAGGAGGTCCATTTGAGACCTCAAAATTTCCCTAATGCAAGGACAACCAAACCCTCAACAGGATCTACATTGTAGTGGGAAGATGAAGCTTGGCCAATTTCCTGATAGTGGATAAGAAGTGCAAGGCTCCTCCAAGAGCTACTCAAGGAAGGAAATGGGATTCCCAACCAGGAACACCCAGTGATAAACATCACTATTCTCTGCTAAACAGCCAAGAGAATCAGAAATGTCTAAACAAACAAATTCTTCAGAAATAATATGTTCAACAACCTTCTCATGCTTCCCTTCTCTTCCTTTTATAATATTGAGAGCTTGAAAAACCCTAAACCATCTCAATGAAATAGCTTCTTTCACATGTGCCACCTCCAACTAAAACTACGTTGTGCTTCAATGAATATCACTCCTTCTAGACAAGGTTGTTGATTTGGTCATGGTTGACCCAGTCAAAAGATTCAGTCCCCTTTCACACATAAGGGTGTTTATGTAGATAGCCCAAATTTAGCTTTGTTCACATGTGGCATTGATTTATTTGTTGTTATAGGAGTTTTTATTGTCATCCTTTACACATTTATTCATACAACAGAAAAATGAAACAAAAATGAATATTCCCATTAGCTTGGGCTAATTGGGAATATTACAGTCCTCCCCTCCAAAATGTTGCTTGTCCTCAAGTAACTGATAAGGTGAGTGCTACAACTCTTCTCCTCCTCCATTGCTGACACCATCATGAATTAAGCTTCCTCCACAAGCTAAGTGTTCACCAATCCATCCCTCCATGAATGGTTCCTCCAAAGTCATCATGGGATGTACATAGTCCATCCCACAAGGAGTCAAAAACTCAAATGAAACAAGCAAGGTTGAACCAATACTCTCCTTGAAACATGTAGCATATGATACATACAGAGTCTCCATCCCATGTGGTACATACATGCCTCCCATCCTCCCTCCATACATAACCATAAGAAGTACAAGTATATCATCAATGTATGGAAGCAAAGCTACATACATAAAAACCGAAATTTTAACATATGGTGGTGGGTCATAGTCCCACATATGGTACCAGCGCAATTCATCTCCTGCCTGCATCAGATCAAGGTATGGTAAGTGGTTTTCCCACCACTTACTTGCTTCCCATGTCATCTCACTATGGCTGAAAGTGTGAGATATGTTTGGTGCCTTTGGGAAGCACCCATCATGATGAAGAATATCCCTTTGTTCATCAAGGGAGTGGCAAATTTTAGAAATTTGTGTTACCCAAAGTTTGCCATGAAATTTACAAGATGTATTGCCCCTTCTTGGAGTCATGGCCTACATAAACATGGTGAAAGAATATGTACAATCAGAAAATAAATTTTTCTTTACATGATCAAATTCTTCACCAACAATACACCTCCTACAAATGGAGTGGTGCATGGATATATCTCCTGTCTCACAAGAGGGAAAAGATGGATAAAATAACTCTTGCATAGAGCCATATGTTTTCCCCAACTCCACATAGTTCATGCATCTTTGACAATGTTGATATAGCTCTCCTTCAAAGCCCTCCCAATATTAGCTCCTCAAAATGATGTTATTGAGCTTCATAGAATAGGTGTGGCTGAAACAGAACTCTTTGTAGGCCCTTTGTAGCAACCTCTCCTTGAACTTGGAGGCTCTAGATAAGAAGATCATGTCATGATGATAGATGAATCCTTCATGGAATAGATAACCCTCTTCATGCAGTTGGTCATAAAGTATCATACAAGTGTGAATATCCTTGGAATAATCCACCAATAGTTGGGATTTCCAATATGGATCTAAACTGCTCGACAATGACAGCGTTGATAAGGTGTCAACAGAAATGTCTGTCATGTTGTTGATCTCTTCCTTGACATATCCCATGCCAAAGGTGAATGTTGGAAGGTCATTCCTTCCATTCTTCTCCTCCCACAATGCAGTATCAGAAAGGAGAGTGGGTGGTGATGATGAGGGGAGAAGATCTCCCTCCTCCTTAAGCTTACCCAGGCCTCCTAGCGCTGTAGCTTTGTCTTCTAGTGCTCCGATCCATCCTAGATCTAAGCTTGGAGCAGCATGTTGTGAGTTTTTCCCAACAAAATCTAAATTAGGTGGCCCCCCAGGTGGTTTTCCACTAGATAGTGATGTCTCATGGACCATCCTCATATGCATATCAGAGGGGATCATCATATCCTTGCCTCCACTGTGCAAGTTCCTCTCTGTTTTTTGTGTGGAAGTCTCATGATAATGTGGTATCACTCTTAAAGATGCAAGAGTGCTTCTTATTGGAGCATTTAATCCATTCTCTCTTCCATGCAATAGTGGGTCATCTCCTGCTATGTCAGCAATGTGATCCCTCCTTTGTTCTACCTCATTGTCTATCATCATAGACACATACTGTCCATGCTCTTCATGTGTAACATCCTTGGGGCCCTCTTGCAAAGATACAAGAGCCCTCCTAGTGGAAGCAATTGCTTCATCTCCATCTCCCAATAAAAATGGATCTTCTCCTACTATCACAGCACTGGAGGATCTTCTCTGCTCTCTCTCTCCCTTCCCCTCATCAATGGAGAATGCCTCATCATTAAGAGACCCTTTTCCTTGATCTCTTCTTGAAGAAGGAACACTCATGTCTTCTCTTGAGAAGAGAGTCCTTGCTATAGTGGGACTTCCTTTATGTGAAAATTTTCTTGAGGGATCTGCATATCTTTCCCTCCTTACTCCCTGTATCTCTTCTTTCAGCTCATGAATAGCTTGAGAAAGAGTTTTAGAGAACTCTTCTCCTTTCATCCTTCCAGATAAATGAGTTTCACCATTGTTTTCTTTGTCTTATGTGTAATCAAATTTCTTTTGTCTTCTTCTTAGATACCTCTTCTCTCTTCCAGTAAGAGGCTCTTCTTCTTTTGAAGACATATTGGCTTCTTTACAGGCTGTGCGAAGATGATTTCTCTAATACCACTGTAATATCCCAAAATGGGAACAAGCAACAATATTCAACAATAATGCTAAGAAATAACGCAGTTCAGCGAAATGAGAGTAGGAGGCCAACATGGAGGCTCAAAAATGACATTTAGATCAGAAAATAAAATTTACAATGAATCCCATACAATGTATAATAGGACATAGAAGACTTAAATTAAATCCTCAAAAGGAGGTGCTGCAATCACATATATTCACTGCAAAAGGCTTGACATCGTTATTTTTATTATGCTGCAACAATTGTTGATTACAACTTAGATCTAGAGAAAAATAATGCATGAACAGTCAGATCTATGAAATATCCATACACTATAGAGTCTCCACTTTACATACCCCTTGGGGTTTTCAGCAATACATGAAGCACATGTAGTAGATCTGAGATCTAAAGTTGCAGATCTACAGAAATCTTCAAAAATTATGAAGACAAATACAGGAGTATCCAGATCAAATTTGAATATAACATGGATTAGATCTGAAATCCATGGATCACCACAGTGAAGGGAAGATTCCTAACACTAGAGATCTCTCCTCCAAATTTATGCCAAAAGCCCTTACAACAACACCTACAGAAAAATGCAAATCTGGAAGATAGACTGCGTTGTAGGGTTCTAGATCAGTTTGGCCAAATGCCAAGAGGTGGATCTGAAGCTCAAATGATCCAACACACTCTTGCCAATGGGATAGAAGACTTTCCCATTGAAAAGAGGCACTAGATTGGCCTAGATCTAAGTAGATCTAGCCTCCACTTGCTGCAGCTTACAAGGACAACCAAACCCTCAACAAGATCTGCGTTGTAGTTGGAAGATGAAGCTTGGCCAATTGCCTGATAGTGGACAAGAAGTGCAAGGCTCCTCCAAGAGCTACTCAAGGAAGGAAGTGGGATTCCCGACCAGGAACACCCAGTGATAAACAACACTATTCTCTGCTAAACAGCCAAGAGAATAAGAAATGTCTAAACATATAAATTCTTCAGAAATAATATGTTCAACAACCTTCTCATGCTTCCCTTCTCTTTCTTTTATAAGATTGAGAGCTTGCAAAACCCTAAACCATCTCAATGAAATAGCTTCTTTCACATGTGCCACCTCCAACTAAAACTACATTGTGCTTCAATGAAGATCACTCCTTCTAGACAACACTGTTGATTTGTTTATGGTTGACCCAGTCAAAAGATTCGGCCCCCTTTCACACATAAGGGTGTTTATGTAAATAGGCCAGATTTAGATTTGTTCACATATAGCATTGATTTATTTGTTGTTCTAGGAGTTTTTATTGTCCTCCTTTACACATTTATTCATACAACAGAAAAATGAAAAAAAAAATGAATATCCCCATTATCTTGGGCTAATTGGGAATATTACACTCCTCCCCTCCAAAATGTTGCTTGTCCTCAAGCAACTGATAAGGGGAGTGTTGCAACTCTTCTCCTCCTCCACTGCTGACACCATCATGAATTAAGCTTCCTCCACAAGCTAAGTGTTCACTAATCCATCCCTCCATGAATGGTTCCTCCAAAGTCATCATGGGATGTACATAGTCCATCCCACAAGGAGTCAAAAACTCAAATGAAACAAACATGGCTGAACCAATACTCTCCTTGAAACATGTAGCATATGATACATAAAGAGACTCCATCCCATGTGGTAGATACATGCCTCCCATCCTCCCTTCATACATACCCATAAAAAGTACAAGTATATCATCAATGTATGGAAGCAAAGCTACATACATACAAACATAAATTTGAACATGTGGAGGTGGGTCATAGTCCCACATATGGTACCAGCGCAGTGCATCTCTTGCCTACATCGGATCAAGGTATGGTAAGTGGTTTTCCCACCACTTACTTTCTTCCCATGTCATCTCACTGTGGCTGAAAGTGTGAGATATGTTTGGTGCCTTTGGGAAGCACCCATCATGATGAAGAATATCCCTTTTTTCATCAAGGGAGTGGCAAATTTCAGAAATTTGTGTGGCTCAAAGTTTTCCATGAAATTTACAAGATGTATTGCCCCTTCTTGGAGCCATGGCCTGCATAAACATGGTGAAAGAATATGTACAATCAGAGAATAAATTTTTCTTTACATGATCAGATTCTTCACCAACAATACTCCTCCTACAAATGGAGTGGTGCATGGATCTATCTCCTCTCTCAAAAGAGGGAAAAGATGGCTGAAATAACTCTTGCATAGAGCCATATGGCTGCCCCAACTCCACATATTTAATGCATCTTTGACAATGTGATATAGCTCTCCTTCAAAGCCCTCCCAATATTAGCTCCTCAAAATAATGTTATTGAGCTTCATAGAATAGGTGTGGCTAAAACAAAACTCTTTGTAAGCCCTTTGTAGCACCCTCTCCTTGACCTTGGAGGCTCTAGATAAGAAGATCCTGTCATGATGATAAATGACTCCTTCATGGACTAGATAACCCTCTTCATGCAACTGGTCATCAAGTATCATACAAGTGTGAAGATCCTTGGAATAATCCACCAACAGTTGGGATTTCCAATATGGATCTAAATTGCCCGACAATGACAGTGCTGATAAGGTTTCAACAGAAATGTCTGTCATGTTGTTGATCTCTTCCTTGACAGCTCCCATGCAAAAGGTGAATGTTGGAAGGCCATTCCTTCCATTCTTATCCTCCCACAGTGCAGTATCAGAAAGGAGAGTGGGTAATGATGATGAGGGGAGAAGATCTCCCTCCTCCTTGAGCTTACCCAGGCCTCCCAGCGCTGTAGCTTTGTCTTCTAGTGCTCCAATCCCTCTTGGATCTAAGCTTGGAACAACATGTTGTGAGGTATTTCCCACCAAATATAAATCAGGTTCCCCCCAGGTGGTTTTCCACTAGATAGTGATGTCTCATGGACCATCCTCATATGCATATTAGAGGGGATCATCATATCCCTGCCTCCACTGCGGTTGTTCCTCTTTGTTTTTTATGTGGAAGTCTCATGATAATGTGGTATCACTCTTAAAGATGCAAGAGTGCTTCTGATTGGAGCATTTTATCCATTCTCTCTTCCATGCAATAGTGGGTCATCTCCTACTATGTCAGCACTTTGATCCCTCCTTTGTTCTGCCTCATTGTCTATCATCATAGACACATATTGCTCATGCTCTTCATATGTAAGATCCTTGGGGCCCTCTTGCAAAGATACAAGAGCCCTCCTAGTGGAAGCAATTGCTTCATCTCCATCTCCCAATAAAAATGGATCTCCTCCTACTGTCACAGCACTGGAGGATCTTCTTTGCTCTCTCTCTCCCTTCTCCTCATCAACGGAGAATGCCTCATCATTAAGAGACCCTTTTCCTTAATCTCTTCTTGAAGACGGAACCCTCATGTCTTCTCCTTGAGAATATATTCCTTGTTGCAGTGGGGCTTCCTTTATGTGAAAATTTTCATGAGGGATCTGCATATATTTCCCTCCTTACTCCCTATATCTCTTCTTTCAGCTCATGCATAGCTTGAGAAAGAGTTTTAGAGAACTCTTGTCCTTTCATCCTTCCATATAAACGGGTTTCGCCCTTGTTTTCTTTATCTTCTGTGTAATCAAATTTCTTTTGTCTTCTTCTTAGATACCTCTTCTCTTTGCCAGTAATATCCTCTTCTTCTTCTTAAGACACATTGGCTTCTTTACAGGCTGTGCCAAGATAATTGCTCCAATACCACTGTAATATCCCAAAATGGGAACAAGCAGCAATATTCAATGATACTGCTCAGAAATAACATAGTTCAACTAAATGAGAGCAGGAGGCTGATATGGAGGCTCAAAAATAACATTTAGATCAGAAAATCATATTTACAATGAGGCCCATACCAGTATAACAAGACATAAAAGACTTAAATAGAAGAAATCCCTCGAAAGGAGGTGTTGTAATCACATATATTCACTACAAAAGGCTTCACAATGTTATTTTTATTATGCTGCAACAACTGTTGATTACAACTTAGATCTAGAGAAAAATAGTGCATGAATAGTCAGATCTATGACAGATCCATACACTATAGAGTCTCTACTTTACATACCCCTTGGGGTTTTCAGCAATACATGAAGCACATGGAGTAGATCTGAGATCTAAAGCTGCAGATCTATAGAAATCTTCAAAAATTCTAAAGAAAAATACAGGAGTATCCAGATCAAATCTGAATATAACATGGATTAGATCTGAAATCTATGGATCACCACAATGAAGAGCATATTCTCAACACTAGATATCTCTCCTCCAAAGTTATGCCAAAAGCCCTTACAGCAACACCTACAGAAAAACGCAAATCTAGAAGATAGAATGTGTTGTAGGGTTCAAGATCAATTTGGCCTGATGCCAAGATGTGGATCTGATGCTCCACTGATCCAGTACACTCTTGCCAATGGGATAGAAGACTTTCCCACTGAAAAGAGGCACAAGATTGGCCTAGATCTAAGTAGATCTAGCCTCCACTTGCTGCAGCTTACAAAGACAACCAAACCCTCAATAGGATCTGCATTGTAGTTGGAATATGAAGCTTGGAAAATTTCCTGATAGTGGACAAGTAGTGCAAGGCTCCTCCAAGAGCTACTCAAGGAAGGAA